>JASXSY010002403.1:0-56501 GCA_034509805.1 Sipha maydis | reverse complement strand
ATTTAAAATTTAACTCTTGAAAATATGTTATATGTATATTTGAGGTACTATGTACAATCAATTATATTGCATTAAACAATATTGTGTAATATTTTTTGATAAAATGTAATAGGAATTAGATTTTAATATTTTTTAAAAATTATAAAATTCACGTGTTATAATTTAATAATTGGTTTAAATTAAAAAAAAAAAATAATATATTTATTATATTTAACTGTACTTTATAATACATTGGATAAATTGATAATGTCAAGGATAACATCTAATATTATTAACAGATGTTGATCATAGGTTTGTGTGCTTACAAATTTAGAAATAATAATTTTAAAATAACTTAAAAATGTTTAAAAAAGTTAATTAACACTATTAATAGCTATGAATTTCATACAATATAAATTATTAATACAATTCTGTATTAGACAGTCAACTTGAAATACTATCCGATATTTAAAGCGATATTGTTAGAAAATATAAAAGGATTCTCGAGGTATAAAGTAAATAACTGTTTAGTTATCACCAATCTATTTCGAATTATTCCGAAAATAAAATATTTTCTTAAATTATTCGGACCATTATAATTGCAGTATTAGCCATACAAATTAAAAGTTTAAATTCCAAATTAAACTTGTTTAATTTAATCGATTAGATTTGGTTGGAAAAATGTATGATTCTTATTACCCTACTTTCGTTAATATATATTTATAATAATAGCTCTGTGCAAATAAAAATATACGTTTTGTCTTAAAGTAATCATAAATAAAATCGATAGAAAATGTTTCTTTACAATTAAAACTGAACATCAACTAGTATGTTTATTTCGAATCATTAAACTATCCTAAATATAAGTAGTAGTTAATTTTTTCATATATTTTTTTTTTAAATCTGAATCATTTGACTTATTCGTTATCATTAGGATACACAAAAAGTTAATTATGTATTAGCTACGAACTGGTACAAATTATAGACTCAACCATAACATATATAATATACTTCTTGTGGGAAAAAATTGTCGATTTGATCATTTACGATTTGATCGTCGTTCACTGCGTTCGTTTTATTTATATACTTTTATAAATTTAACGTTGATGTGAATATTTATGAATAATTATTTCTCAAGTATCTATATTTTATAACCTACACTTACCTAACCTACCTGTATAATATCTTCCAATCAACTTAAGTAATTTGGCAATTTCTGTTTTAATTAGTTAAAAGCGAATCCTTTAATCCTTAAAGGATGTTCTGCATCGATGCAATAATAGGAATTTATAATATTGGTGCGTAAATTAGTCAGTTAAGTACATATTACAACGATCACCATAAACAAATTTGCATGTAACAACATCGTGTATCCGATGTATTAAATCGCAGCGAAATTCTTAGTTTATCAATATTAAACCGTTTGCGGATAAACTGTTACCGTGTCTTGATGCGAATGACTAACATTACTTACCGTACATGGAAAGAATCCGTAGAATTAATGCAATATGGAGTCAGCATTTTATGTTAAAATCGAATATCCTTTTTTGTGCACCACGATTAATCACTAAGTAAAAAATATACTATTGTGCAAGCAAGACCACTGGTATGTCGTATATGGGTAAAGAAAATGTTCGTACTTAAAATTTGAAAAGGAGCCTTTATTTTACACAAAGTCTTCATTATCATCATCATGGTGTTTTAAATCTAATGATTTTTAGTTAACCGTACAATTTGGCAACAGTAATTATTTATTTAAGAATGATTATTACGTTAAGTGAGCTAAGTAAAGTAAGTAAAGTAAAGTAAATTAAGCTATGTTTATTTTCAATCATGTTAGTTCACGTGTTAATTGCATTTAATGTAGATAAAAATATAGTTCACAAATTGCATTTCTGAACTTTAAAAATGTTAAATGAATTTAAATAAATAAATTTTGGTATAACAAAAAACAATAAAAATATTTTCATAAAGTATTATTAGTAACCTATAATTAGGTAAATATTTTTTTTTTTTACTTCTGATGATTTTCTATATGCTATGAACTCGTAATTAAACACAATATTTATTTGGTTATGAAAATTAAAAATTTACATTTGTAGTAAACCTCCAGGTGACACGTACTAATTATTATTTGGAAGTTGTTCAGACTTGTATTTTCCTTCTAACAAATAAATCACGTATCAGCAGTATTGGTCAATTCTTAAACTATTTTCCTGGACCATGTAGAACGTAACCAAAATATGACATTGAATGTTCATATAAATATAAGTGTTTAACATACTTTAATTTAGACTTAAGTTATTACTGTAAATTCTCGCTACGGACACGCGAACTCCTACGGAGTGTTTTAATATCGTCGTGTCCATTATTTTAAATTACTATAACCAACTAAATAATCTTTAATAAATAAAAATCTTATATTATTTTTAACTCAATTTAAAGTATTGTGTTTTATTATTCATAAAACTCTTTCCTACCAACATACGTCGGAAACAACGAAGCTGCACCGTTGTAAAAGAAACGTTGTTCGCAGCAGTGACAGGGCTGCGCACTACACATTGGAAATATTGAAAAACAATTTGTTAATTTCATACTAACCTAAAACAAAAGGAATTTAGTAAACAAATGACTTAAAGTAAAGAAGTTCAATTGATTTAACTTTTATTTTATTTTTTAACCTAATTACTCGTTTATTTATAGCGTTGCGTTCATCTATTCTCGAGGTGTTGTTCACCATATCACGTATTTACAGCTTATCGTATTGATATTGAGTTATCACAACATCTCCCTTTTACAGTTTTTTTTTTTTTACATTTCAAATATACATATACATATACATTTTAATAATACAAAATTCAAATACAATTTTAATTGAATACATTTTAATAATACAAAATTCAAATTCAATTTTAATTGAATACATTTTAATAATACAAAATACAAATTCAATTTTAATTGAATACATTTTAATAATACAAAATACAAATTCAATTGATACCAAGTCTAATGGGTTTTTTAACTACCCTTCCTCTATGGGTTTTAAAACTAATATTTGTACCTATCTCACTCTCTTCTTTTTCAACTTTCTTTACCTCTTTTTTATTTAATTCATTATTAACAACAACTTCATCATTTTCATCCAAATCCAAGTCATAGCTACTCACTTTATTCATAAATATTGTATTTCGCCTCAGTATCTTTCCCTTTTCATCTTTCACTAAATAAGATCTTGGCCAACTAATTTTACTAAGAACAACAGCTTTAGACCATAGTTTAGTAAATTTGTCTTGTAACATAATATGTTCATTAGATTTAAATTCTTTTTCAACATATGTAGCAGTTTTATCATACCAGTCTTTTTGTTTTAACTTTGGTAATTTATTTTCTTCAGAACAATCTACCACAGTTGGATTTAGAATTTTTTTATTTATACTATTAGTTGTTGATCTTAAAACTTTATTTTGCAGCATCTGTGCTGGAGACCAAGTTAACCCCGCCACAGGAGCGTTTCTATAATTAAGTAAATACAAAGATAAATCTTTATTCTCACTTTTAGCTTTATTAATAATTTTTTTTTTGCTATTCCTACTGCCTTTTCCGCAAGACCATTACTCTGGGGGTAATTTGGGCTAGATATTGTTATAGTAAAATGCCATTCCTAAGCAAAGTTTTTGAACTCTCTACTTCCGCAAGGATTGTTATCACATACTACTTCCTCTGGTATTCCAAACCGACTTAATAATATTTTTAATAACTGTATGACTGTCTCACTAGTTTTATTTCTTATGCTTAAAACTTCTAACCACCTTGAATAATACGAGTAGTCCATAACAACTAGGTAATTGGAACGCTCTACATCTGCTATGTCTATTCCAATTTTTTTAAACGGTAACTCAGGGATTTCATGTTGTAGTAGTGGTTCTTTTATCTTACTAGTACTAAACTTTCTACATATTTCACATTTATCAATAACATTTTTTACATCTGAAGACATCCCTGGACAGTAGAAAATGAGTTTACTTTTTTTTAACGTTTTTGTAATTCCTAAGTGTGTTTCATGCAATTTTTTAATGACATAGTTTCTTAGTGTTTTAGGGACAACTATTCTGTTTCCGAAGTAAACTATTTCGTTTTCTTTAATCAAATTACATTGAACGTATTAAAACAGATCCAAGGCCACCCGCAAGGGGGGGCCAGGTGGGACAACGGCTCCCCGCTCTTTAGGATAATTTGTTTTAAAATTTCAATGTTTTCTTATACATATAAATATATTGATCAATATTTATTTTTATTTTTTATTATATACATTTAAAACCAAATAATAGTATACCCTAATTTACTGCAATTTAATAAAAAACAGAATTTATGATAAGTGTATTGGTCCCCTCCCCCCCCCCCCCCCCGAGAAAATGCGAGAAAATTTCTGTGGGCGGCCTTGCGTAGATCACGTCACAAAAATAAATGTTTACCACATCCGATGTACTAGTACATATACGAGGTGTGATCAAAAAATACCGGGACTAAAATTATATTTGCGCTAAAAATAATCGAATGGGGAATATACACACATCAAATAAAAATAGAGATAACACTCAATTACGTTATTCAAGCCGTGAGTTAATATTAACTGATAGTAATGAACGAAAATTCATTGAAATCAGATACTTTTATTGTGTGTGCCGTTTTTGTAATGTCGAATAAACTCGAGCAGCGTGTTTGCATTAAATTTTGCGTTAAACTCGGTAAATCAGCGACTGAAACTTTTGAAATGATTAAAAAAGCATTTGAAGATGAAGCGATGAGCAGGTCTAAAACATTTGAATGGCATAAAAGGTTTATTGAGGGTCGTGAAGACATTATGATGACTCTCGTGCTGGACGACCTTCAACATCAAGAAATGTGGAAATGGTGGCAAAAGTACGAAAAATTATTCGATCAGATCGACGAATGACGATAAGAGAACTTTCTACTGAGTGTAACATTTCTTTTTGGATCATGTCAAACTATTTTGACTGAAGATTTAGGCATGAGACGAGTCTGTGCAAAAATGGTCCCAAAATTGTTGTCTCAAGATCAAAAAAATCATCGAATTGCAGTTTGTCAAAATTTGAAAGAACGAACACAAAATGACCAGGGTTCATTAAAAATGTAATAACTGGTGATGAAACTTGGGTCTATGGTTATGACATAGAAACTAAACGACAGTCATCACAATGGAAATCAGTAACTTCACCAAGACCCAAAAAAGCTCGACAAGTTCGTTCTAACGAAAAAAAAAAAATCCGGTATTTTTTGATCACACCTCGTATACTAGTACGGTGATAACATTTATAATATAATCTGTGAAGACCGTCCAAGATGGATTTAAGATATTACAAAAACGGGTGGCCTGTATATTGCGTATCGTGAACATTTCATTATTCCCAGTTAAAAATTAATCGTGATTACAATATCACAGGATAAGCCGGATGTTTGGTTCAAACGGATTTATTTAATTATTCGGTGTCACGCGATTCCGAAAAGTCCCCGACAAACCGGGTAAAATTTACGACGGGACAAAATTTAAATGGGAACAAATGAAACTCAGTCTATATCTGTATACATGTTGATTCGGGAATCGTACATTTTATCATTTGTGTACACAAAATGTTCATTTCACGTAGTGCACTATTGTTGAATCGTTGGTTGTAGATTCTAGTTGAAAATATTCCAACATGTGCAAACAAATCATTCACACAAATGTACCAAATAAAATGAATCAATCTAAGTAAATTGAAAAAAAAAGAAAATAATTTTTAGATTTTATGAGAAAATAAAAAGTTTTATTTTTTATAATAATAAATATACTTGTAAAAATATAATTTTAGTTTCTAATAACGTAATCATATTGATTTATTTCATAACAATTATTCGGCTCAATTTTTTTTTTTAATAAAATAATAAATAACAATAATTATATAATAACTGTCAATTAATAATATATATTTTTTATATAAGAATAACATAAAACATTTTATGTTTTCTCCCATAAAAATGATTTTCTTTTATTTCATCTTTTCAATACACAATTATTATAATTGTAAGTTTTGTAAAATGCCGAATATGATAATACAATTCGTAATAGTATATACAGTATTACTATTGTCTTATTTCCGAAGAAATTTATTAAAAAAACTGATTTAATATTATTGACTTACATTTTATATGGTTTTTAAACTATGAATTTGAAAAACATATTCTAGTTGTATTATAGTAATAAATGTTGTATTATTGTATATCACAGTAATAAAGTATCAATAAACAATTTTAATAATAAATAATTAAAAAAAAAAAACTTGATTTAAATTTTGCTTTTATTAATTTATAGTTAAAACAAGCATCGTTATAAGTTAATATAAAATACATTTGGACGAAAACAATTTTATGTTTGTATATTTAGATAATACATTTATTATTAATGAGGCTACAGGTGTATTTTCACTTGTCAAGAGTGTGAATGAATAGTATGTTAACTCTCGTTTATTGAATTATATCAGCGGTTGACATGATTTCGCACAGTACTGTCTTATGTTTTACATTGCGGGTATATATATTTCGGTCATGTAAGGATTTATTTGGGCCATGTGATCAACAGACAAGCCACTGAGGATAATGGATTACATGAAGCGTCTAAAGTGAAGTCACTCGGTATTTACCGCGGTTATCTACATCCGGTGTGCCGTACGGAGATTGTTGCCTCGTGCACAGCTCAGAGGAAAGTGAACTAGGCCGGAGGCTTAATCGGCGAATCCGACATATTGTATTTTTACGATGCGCTCGTGCTATACTTCAGTCATTCGTCACGTCCCAGCGCTTTAACGGTAATGTACGCTTAACCGTGTTTCACCAGTGAACATTTTTAAAAAAAGTCGCATTTATAAAATAATGTCTGGAAGTAACATGCAAAATAAAATACGTTCAAGGCTCTATCGTATATTCGTTAACATATACAAGTCTATACAAGTCATATACAAGTCTGTTGAAATAACTCGTATACGCAAAAATAATGTTATTAAAAACATAAAAACTGTTTGACTTAAGAAATAATTAAACAATATATTGATATATTTTATTACTGAAAACCCGTCGGTTGTGTAGTTTAATTATTTTATTTTGATTATTTTATTTATTTAGCTACCATTATAAATATCCCTGCTCAATAATTGGGAATATAATTAAAATTTTAGTCAAAATAATAATTATACTATGAGAAATTATAACAAATTCTTATAAGTTGATTATGTAATCCAGTTAAAATTCAAATATCTAATATGTTAATGGGTTAATATAAGTATTGGGTGTTTGCAGACGAAGAGCTAAGCTATGATTACAAGATATTTATAGGTATTATTAATGATGGAAGTAGCGCAATCTTAGGATGATCATTTTTTGTGAGAATTTTTGAATTTTTTTTTTTTAGGACAGCCTTTCTAATTCGCAGTATGTACACCAGAAAATAATGCCACACGTCAAAAATAGTTCCCATAGTTTGACGCAATCATTGGCGAAATGTTATTGAACTTAACACATGTTACCGGTAGATTACTGTAAGAACGTGTGTCACTGATAAAATTTGCATTGTAGTAGATAATGAGTATATGTATGGTTTTCTGACTACTATTATGGAGTTTAGGAGGAAAAGTAGTTAGTTTATGCTCTTATTCAACTCGTTTGGACAAATAACGACAGTAAAAAAAGGCGTAGAGCTTTTCTATGCTTACACTATGGTGAACGTGTAGCACACACACGACGGAAAAGTCCAAATTCGGAGGACCGTAACGATATTCTCTGCGGGAATAGTATGATGTAGACAGAAAATAATAACTCTATTGGACGGGTATCATGAAGTATCACGTATGGGTTATTAAATCCGAATCATTACAGTAATCAACCATTTTATAGTAATCAACACAACTACGAGTTTTTATAACTAGGAAAAATACCCATGGTAGTTGTATTAAAACTGCTGACCCACTAGACAAATTAAATCAGTTTTCAGCGCGTAGTAGTACTGATGACAGGTACATAATTTTCTTGAAAATATAATACACATGCGGATTTCAAACTAAAAGTTGATATTTGACCAAAAATTTGGATTTCTGTTATACGACAGAATTTGAGTATTTAGAATTTACTTAATTTTAAATTTTATAAGTCTAACTGTCAATATACTCGTACGTTAAGTTATCCGTGTGAACTGATGTCGGTTGAATTACACACGTAATGCACAATGGTTTGGATACTACAGTTAAAGCATAATAGATAATTTGATATAATATATTATAATAGATCAAGAAACTTCCACAGATGAAATTCCAGTTTCCTGGTAGCTTAAACCACTCGTGGTAGGTTGCACGATATGCCAAGTGACAACAGATGACATGCAATATGTGCAGTACGCAAAAGCGTTTGAGCGTATAAACTATTTCGTTCTTAGAGAAAAACGGCCCATGGCATAATTCCAGTCAAGTGCACATACGTCCCACGATAAAGACTAGTTTTCTCAACTTCTCACAAAACACACACTTTTTATTAACCCTTTTTAATGGGAATAATAATGTTTTTCGTAACCTTAAAAATTATCCGTAAAATTTTAAATTTGCAACGTAGTTTATTTAATAATTTTTGACGTATTTTATTATGATTAAAGTAACTTTTGTTATAAGTATTTTAGATTCTGAATGAAACTAGGAATATAATGTTTTTACCATGATGTTAAGCCGTATACGGTTTTGACTGAAATTCAAAAAAATCATCTGATTATCACGATCGAATATGTAAAATATAGGTTTTTTTTGTCTAGTTAGTATATTGAAGACCTCAGAAGGTAATATTACGAATATCCCAATAGTCTTCTTATAAATTTTGAAAAATGACTACATTTGTAGCATATAGGTTCATATATCCTATATATATATATATGTATATTTGATAGCTCATCAAAATCAAAAATACTTTTTACGTTTAAAATGAAAAAAAACTATAATCTTAGAAAATTGGAAATTATTACAATTTTCTCATGTTGATAAAATAATTTAGGCTGGAAAAAATGTATGAAAATGCAATACAAAATTCTTTAATGTTTTTTCTTACCAAAAAATAAAATAAATTAAAAAATAAAAATGTTTACGAGTGTTTTGAATATTAAATGTAGACAAAATTCACGAATTTCAGTTATTTCGAAATTTGGTACAAGTTTTCTACTATTTCTGTTACTATCATAACAAATTATTCACTGACAAATATTATAAATATACTAAAAATTTAGGTTACCATTTATAAAATTATAATAATAAATATATGAATATATAAAAATAATAATTTTGAAACGCACATTTATTACCTCGACAACATGTCTAAAATATCATAAATTCAATTCTCGAATAATTATTATACTAACCTATTGTGATGCTACACGAAGGTACTGGGTCATAATTAAAAGTAAAAGATATTACAGTTTGGCTTTGAAGTGCTTGCTGACTCTTTTAATATCTATAAAAATACTATAATTTTTTTAGAATTTTTTGTCAACTTGATAAAATTCCAAACCATCCGTACCATTTGTGGCTGACTATGTTTCGTATCTACTGTAAGCCGGCCAGCGGCTGCGACGATCAAGTAGAATAACCGATTCAGGAACAATTACGCCGATAAGTACTTCTGGAACTATCCAAACACTAAACAATGTTATCAGGTGTCGCGCCCGCATAATATTTATTTACTAAAATAATAGCTTACAGATTACAGACAGTGAATGCGCATCCCAATAAAAAATACTAACGAACTAATTATAAAACGATAACAAAGTGCAATGTAGTTTTCGATAAATTGTTATTGTTTTAAAATAAATACTTATAAATCCGTAAAACAATATACATCTCTTGTACTCTATATTTCTTTTTCTTTTTTCCTTTCAAACATTTTATAAGTTTTTCTTTTACGTGTTGATTAAATATATTAGATATATAAATTTTAAACTTTCCTATGTATACATTTTTTTTCTTTTAGATCTTTTTTAGTTTGGGGTAACATTTCATGAATACAAATATCGGTACTCTTCATTGGTGGTACATCAGAACGCGCGTATTATTCTTAAACCCATTTCTATAAGCGTATGTTGCACATACTTAGTATTATACTTATTACGTTCGTCACTCACCAGATCCAAATAAATAATATAATACTATTGAATCGCAGTTGAATCATTCAAGACTTTAAATTATGTTCATTAAACGTTAGGTGTTAGTTTGTGTTATACCTTTACTCGAAGCGGCCAGACTTTAATTTTAGTTTAGAACAGCTTTTGTTGTTGTTGACCCATTCATAGATAATTAAATACAAACCAAACCAAACCCTTATATATATATATATATATAGCTGCCTCTATAATGCAATTAAGGCGATTGAAGACTTTATTACTGTTTATAGAAGATTTTTTTTTCTCTTTTCAATTGAAAAGAGTCCAATGCACGGCAAACCGATACTATATTAAATAGTCGGTCAACATTTCGTTATAGAAACGTTTTAGTATTGTTAAATGCTTTGCAGCAGATATCTAAATTTAGGTACAGTAAAGCTTTCGAAACGTGACAGTTGTAAATTCTAAACTATTTCAACAAGTTAAACATAACAAAGGAGATAAACTATTCCAGAAGATTGTAGGCTCCCTCAAGTCCAAAGTCCAACGCCTAAATCATTTATAGAAAGGTTTAATTGTTAATGCTTATGTTTAATCGAGTAGATTATGGCAATAAAGTTAAAATACATTCATAGATTTTAATGTTCGATACTTAATATAACTCATTCTGCTTCTTAATCGCTGATAACGTAATAGTTGTCTATATGAAACTCGGTGTCTACAAACAGTAACGAATGCAGATTCATATAGATTATAATATTAAGAATAACATTAATGATTCAAATATTCGAATGATCTCAGAATAGTATAACGCTTAGAAAACTATATGGGTCAATGGTATGCATTTTCTACAGTACTACTACGCTTAATTGTAATAAATAAACGACATTTATATTCGATAATTCTTAATGAACGCTAGACGGACGCATGTATTAGATGCTACCATATTTAAATTCATATGGATACGCTGCATAGAAAAAATATTTTATAAAATAAGACGTAAGATTTATGAAAAAAATCCTTTATGTCATAAAAATAAGTTATTTATCACCAGTCGCTTTTGGGTAACAAAGAAAAATATCCGATATTTGTATTTATCATAAAAAATAATAATTTTATAAGAAGATTTAATAGGATAAGAGCAAAAAGGTTGTAATATTTATACGATTTATTTATATATGTTATAAGCAGTATACCTTGGAATATATCATTGAATATATCAATGGATTGTTAAGATTACTATATATTTATAATATATTTTCGATAAATCCTTAAATTAAAAAAAAAAAAAATCTACGTATATTTTCTTTGGTAAATTTTGTAATTATCTTTTTTATACTTATTATAATTTACCAAAATAAATATAAAACGAATATCGATAAATTACCAGACATAACGGCTTAGCCTTTTTTCGTCTACCGATGTGTAATATCGATATATTTATGTATTGGCCAAGCCACAGCGGGTTCGAGTTTGTAAGAATAATGCGTAGACCAATGAGATGTCGTGAAATTTATGTAAAATACGGAAATATATTTTTATTTTTTTTTTTAAACCGCACCCTGATTCGTTGTGAATACGAAATTTAAAATTTTATTATACGAAGTGTTTTCAGGTAGCTGTGTACATATTTCAAACGGTCTCGGCGATAAGTAAATTGTACAATGACGACGAATGACGAATTTCTAGCACCGCGTACCGTAAGAAGGAGCGCAAATAAAATTATCGCGCAACACGCATATCTTCCCTCCTTGCAGGATGTACGAATCCCCATAGTCCAAACGACCATGATTCCATTTAAGGATCGGGTTTCGCGAGAACGTGACGATTGTACGCAAGGCACAGGAAATGGACGTGTGATGGAGATAGTTCTCGACAACAGAGTCGATCATTAGGTGCTCTAAGCACGGTCTTGCGGCGTGTTATAGAAGGACGGTGGTAGGGTTATTCAAATTAAGTCAAAAAAAGAGAAGTAGAAATGGTTGATGGGTAGAGGTGAATGTGTAAACAGAAATGGAAAGCTGATCTTTATTGGTTGAAGAATTGTGTGTTAATTTATGAGACATTTTATTTCTACTGAATCGTTTCGGACTTCTACGTCTATCCTGCAGTTATCATTGTTATTGTTGTATGCATATAACAGCAAATAAAAAGTCAAAGTATAAAAAAAAAAAATAATTATTAATACCATTATTATTGAGATCAATATCAAGCAAGTGATGCAAAAATATAGTTGAAATAAAAAACGTTAGCTGATATGTACGATTGGTATATTGTTATTATACGATGGAGGGCGGTGAATTCTTCCTTGTTTCATGGTTAATGTGTTATGTTCAATGTCGATTTCTCCATGATCACATGGACTTTTAAAATCATTTTCTTTGTGTTGTCATATATTATTATAAATAAGTATTTATCAGTGCAGTATAATGTATAAATCAGTCACGAATAATAGAAAAGACAAATATTTATTCATCTATGTTCGTGCATAACTAAGTTTAACTTTTCCCATAAGCCATTTACAAAAATCTAAATTTAATATTTGTTATTGAAAAACACTCTAAACCCACGGTTATAATAATGATATGTAAGATCAGTTATTTTTAAATATCATGTCTGAAAACCGTTATCGTAAATACTTAAATTTTTTTTTTTTTTTTTAATTTTAATAACTGTTTATTAGAACAATTTTTCATTAATACTAATGTAAGCAATAAACAACATTGTATGAGAGTTATAATATAAAAACAGAACGATGATGGACCTAAAGACGTTCACATTATAAATTCTTGTACATGCGGTAATTAAATTAATCAGAAGTGAAAAATATATGTGTTTTATACTGAGAGGATCTTTAAACCTTTCATGTTTAAGACATCTGATGAAATTACCGAAAAAATCAGTTGGAATGAAGCTTAGTAATGTAACTATTGAATTGATGTCCTCTATTGAAATTTCAAATGTTGCAAAAGATTTTGATCGTGGGTCGAAAAAGAGGAAAATAAAAATATCTAATGAAAAATGTCGAATAATTAAAAAATATCAACTTTATGTACCGAAGTGATAATATACGAAGGAGAAACATGCTCGTTTTGAGTTTAAAAGGACACGAGGTGTGCTAACTACCAGTAGCAGTTATTTCTCACGTAAGATTTATATTAATAATCTTATCGTTAAATTCACATTTAAGTCTCGCGTACAGCGAAATGTGTAATTTTGTACAACATTTTTAGTTACGGAAGAGCAGGATCACTATTATCAAAATTAAGCTTTATTATTAGGTTTAACTTGATATTATAATTATATAGGTACGTTGCTTTAGAAAAATAAAAAATATCGAATAACTAGTCAAAAAATGAAAAATTCATCATTATTATTGATTTATATTTACAGATGAATTTAATTTTACGAACGTGAAACCATGAAAATGCAATAATATCAGTTTGTTTAAATTATTGACCGTGTATTAAACTGTACATAGTTTTTAATATTTTTTGACATAAAATCGTCCACCAAGAGTCCAAAAATATTTTATTTTGATATCAAATTTTTAAAACTATAATTTAATTTAAAATTAAATTTTACTAAATCAAATAAAAAGAAAAATGGGCCTCGCTCTGCTGTACAGTTGGGGGTGAAGTGCGACTCTATAAAGTAAACTTTATAAAGTTGATTTAGAATCACTTTTATTGCCAAAAATCCGTATGGCATAGAATTTCGGCTTTAATAATTTAATACGTTTGATTTCACCCGAATAAATTATTACTCAACTACAGATGAAAATATTATTAGATTAGTAAATAACAATATAACTAAAATCTACTAAATAAATTGTATATTCTACATATTCGAGAAAAAATACAAACTAATTGTTTGTTAAATGTACAAATTTTGAAAAAATGTATTCTGCTTATAAAATGGAACACTGAAAAAATATTGTACATACTTTTAATGTGCCCTCTGTGAGTTAACAACAAAGCTAAAAAAACAGAATCTCGACGAAAAAAGTTTAAGATAGTTTGAAATTATAAGTTACGAAAATGAAAATAATTTCAAATTATAAATCTTCACTAGCTATTGCAAAAAATATTGCATATATTAGAACACGAAATTCAAATGTAGATCGAAGACGTGGATAATCGATTTATAGCTTTAAAATGTATTATAAATATAACACATGTTTCATTTTATCATTTATAACTACTGTCTAATTTGCTTTATTTGGCCTGTACTATGGAACATGAAGTGGTATTTTATATTTAATTTTTTAATTGATTTGCACCTAAAACACCATATTAAAAAACTATTGCAATATAAATGTTTAAAAAAAGTATTTTATAATTATATATGTTATCTAAATTAAAAGTTTTTAAAAAAATTATAATAGAAATATAAAAAGTATTTTTTTTAAATTCTTCAACTGAATAACGGTTTAAGTATCTTAATTTATTTTTCTTTTATAGTTATTTTTAAAAATATTAAAAAATACATAATGATAATTTTTAAAACTAAATATTAATAAAAGCATTTAATAACACGATCGATGATTATTTATATATTTATGCTTAAGTGATTATATTATACTTTATATTATTATTTTTTATTATTAGTTCAACCTCTCTATTTTATGCATTGTCAATTTAATTTTTGTTATTACATATAATACTTAAAATTTTGCATAATGCCTTAGTAGATCGATTTAATAAATTAATTTAAATCTTATATTTTGAAGGTGTTTTTCCCAATGCTTAAACATTATTCCACAACAATATATAGCTAATAAATTAATTTTAAAACTAAATAATAAGAATTCGTAATGGTTTCAGTTAAATTGACCATTGACCTCAAATTAATAAATTATAATTATATTTGTTAGTCTATAATATTACATACATTAACAGCTTGCTTAATTGAATTTATTAACAATACTGAAATATAAGTTATAATATAAATATTTAAATTAATTAATGTTCGAAATTTTCGTTAAAGTTTTTTAAAAAGAATAATCTTTACAAAACGTATTCAATTTGGATTTTCTGAAACCAAACCACATATCTTATATCATTAGTCATAATCATACTAAAAGGGTAGAGAATAGTTATACTATAATGAAAATTATATTAAATTAATACATGAGGTTTTAGTATACATTAGGCATCAGACCATAAGAAATACAAATAATAATAATTTCAAGTTGTTGTATATTATACTATATAATAATTATGCATCATAGAATTAAATTCGAAATTAAATGAAACAACAATTTAAAAACTTATATATAACTTGATTTTAATAAAAACTGACATCCTGCAGACATATTGTTTCCATGTGAATATAATTAAATAATACAGTTCTTTCTGTTTTTACTACACGGCTAGCGTATGCATTGTACAATATGCATTAGTTGAAATTTGTACAATATAATGTGATTTTTGGTTATGTCATAGTTTTTATTTCCGTTACATTTTACATTAAATGTATTCATTTTTAAATTATAACTGCAAAAGGATACATTAATTAATACTTTACGTTAATTTATATTTCCACTAAATATTAATTATTACTATTTTATATAATTTTGAATTTTATAAATTTATATTTATTTTTTAATTGAAGTGAATTTATATTTCAGATTGGATCAGAATAAATAATAATATTTATAATAATAATAACTTAAACAAATAACACAGGTTGAAGAACAATAGTTAAATACAATTTATATTGATATCAGTATTTATTGTTCAATAAGAAGCCTAGAAATTGAAACAATATTTTATTTATTATAATTCAGATTTCATCTAAAATCACCCCTATGGATGAAAAAATTCAGAACTAATTAACAGTTATTTACTTTTTATAACTATGATCCTCGAAATAAGTGAATTTTTCAAAAAATGTGTGTTGTATATTGGTATATAAAACATGATGTTTAAGTAATTATTATAAGCAGGAATAATAAAGTGAATGCAATTTAATATAGGTAATATCAAGAATATTGGTTCTACCATTAATTAAATTAAAAAAAAAAAATTACTATTTCACATCAAGATGATAGAATTGGACTGTAACGATATCATCTTATTTTATATAATTATGATTATCAACAGTGAATTTAAAGGATATTTAAATAAGTTAATTTTATTTCTTTCAAAGAAACAGTGAAAATATTATACAACATCAAATAACAATTTATGTTGCAATAAACACTAATCACTTTTATGATTTCATATAAAATTGTCCTACATTTTTAACAATTAATAAATTTATCACAATCATAATAAGTCTATAAACATATATTAAATGTACATACTGTGAATTATCTTAATTGAATCCACTGTTATGTTTAATTTAATTTATTCCGATTTAAGATAAAATGAATTATTCCATAATAAGAGTACTCCGCGGCTTGATAAACTTCAAACACTGCAGAATTATACACAAATTTGAATAGTAGCAAAATTATTTTATTTTTTTTTTTTAATTCTATACAAAACGAAGTTATTGTTATTTATTTATTAAATAATTATATTTACTTGGAACATTATATTTAACAAAAACAAATTTTAGTATCATCAATTTGTACTTGGTTGATTTCTGTATATAGAAATTATTTTATTAATTGTATTCTATGATATTTTTATTTATAATAAAATATATACTTAAAACATGTTAAATGTTCTTGTATGATCATTGTCAAAAAATTGTTAAGTTTATAATAATCAATATATAAATTATATGCTCATTAATGAATACCAAATTAATTATTTTGGTGCTATAAATACAAAATTATAAATATTTTATATCCCTAAAATATTTCTTATTAACACGTCATATACCTATATCATATATTCAAAACGTTAACACTTTTTTTAATTACAGTAAATTACTTAACACTACGGGAAATAATTAATTAGGAAACCACATTATAACAATCATTCTATGATTAAAAAAAAAAAAAAAAAATAATAATAATTACCGTGTATTCAAAGTATACGCTGCTTTACTTGGTCCAGAATATTCGGTAATTGGAGAATTTTTAATAAGTTTAATATGCGTTTCCCGAAGTAATTTGTTACTTACTTAAATTATTCTAATGTACATTGAAAATACTAATTTTAATTTTTTTCTAAATCTCATGTTAATGCTTCTTTTAAGATTTTAAGATTTTAAACACAATAAGTTGTCCGAATATTTTATGTACATTGTAAGATGTTCGATTAATTGTATATTGTAATGTCAAAGATATTTTGTATTATTTGGACATTTATTTAGACGAATTTTAATTAAAATACAACGTTAATGAACGGTATTTATTTATGAGTACTAAATTAAATATAATTGTGACTGCGTCTTTTGGAACAGCCGTGTAGGAGCCAACGATTTTCAAAACTCGACAATTCACTGAAGTTGTAACGAGTCGACGCCGGGGACTTGTTTTAATTTTAACGTAACAAAAGAGATTTATTAAAGAATCAATTATTGTTTTATTTGTTACACCTCCCGCATTATTTTCATGTACCGTTAATAATTATAGTAGTGTTGTGTAGTTATGGATAATAATATTATAAAACAAAAGGGAAAATAATTATAATCAAAAACAATATATGATTCATTTATTGTCTACATGCACTCTCTCTTAACCATGATTGGCGTTTGATGTTAATCAGTTGAACGTTATACTAAATTACTTTATTTTTTTATTTGTTTTTTCATAATTATTGAGTTTGATCTGCATTGTTTAATAGGGTAGAACTTCAAACATAGACAGGACATAAAAATATAATTTTTATTTAATTTATTTTAATTATTCGGAAACAATAAGATACCGCTTTGGATTTAAGATGTTGACTTTATCGAGATTTATATCGGTTAAACAATGTCGAAAAGCTATAGAAAATCCCTAAAATAATGGTATTACTTAAATACCTGTTACTATGGAGTTTTATTGTTTAAACATTTTTTTTTAAGGAATTGTCCGGGAAATATATTTATTTCTTAAATCCAAGTTATATACAATATATACTTCATACATTAGGGAAACAATAAGTATTAAAAATTATATTAAGTTATTTTTAGTTTATTATTTGCATTAAAAATATAATAAAATATATTAAACTTGTAATTATTTCAAATATCAGTCTATGAAATAAAATTATGTCAGAATTAAGTATTTTATTTTTATCCATACCGGGTTATTTATAATGTTTAAGAATCATACAACATGAAATGTATTAGGTTAAATACTTACTATAAATTCTTAATAAAAATAAAATAATAAGTATAATAGAAATAAAATTAAAATTATAAATAATTAAATTGTTTATACTCGTAATTAATATATGAACAAATTAAAAAATAATTTATATATGGAAATAAATAAATAATTTAATGCTTAGTCTAGAGTATAATTATATTTTGAAAGTATGACCGGTTGAAAATTAAAGATTAATTACCAGGTATATAAAAAGTTGTATTGTTTTTAAACCAATAAAGTGTCAGTAGGTACATTTTATTATTCATAATATTATTAAAAATTGTTTCCATAGGTATTGTTTTTTTGATGCTAAAATTACATTATAGTGATTGAAAATATTCAAAAATCCATACAAAGAAATTAATAACAATCAAGAAGAATTATTAGTTTGTTTATTATTGTGTATTTTTTCTGCTGCAACTTATTATCCAGATTAAATATAATCGATATGACAGGGATCAAAATTTTTAAAAGACTAGGATAAATTATAAGATACTGTGAAGTGTATAGTAAAATATTAATTAATTATAATAAACAATATATATATATATAATATATATTTACAATAATTTAGTAAAATATTTTAAATTTATTTTTATCAATTTATAAGATTGGTTTTCTGATGAATAATTAAAATATTTCAATAAAGAAGACTGTCAATACGTTAAAATTACGTAAAAAACTTAAAAATTACAGATTGATATATCGGACAAGATACAACTAATAATAAATTCAAATATAATAATTTATGTTATTAATTATTTTAATAGTGTATGTTAACGAAATTATTGTTGTTGTTCAAGTTATAATGAAGATTCATAATTGGTTAAATATAGTTATAAATAATATAATAATAATGTAACAAAAGAAACAAACGAGTCATTTACATTGAAGACGAGAATTAATATCACACTCACTGATTAAAAACAAGGGTTTAGGCATTCTTATATGATAATTTGTAATTTAATTAGTTAAAATGTTCATTATTTATAAAAGTTAAGAATATATATTTAAAATTTGTCAATGATTTTCTATTTCACATGTCTTGCCTAAAAATAGTTATAAGTATTGATTTTATAAAATCAACGAAACATATATTATATTATATTATATTAATTTTTACGAGTTTATATTTGTTTCAATTTTATAATTTTGTTTGAATACTGTTTTATAACAACTGCTATATTTTTTGACTCTATTATTTAATTTTATAAAATTCTATAAAATAACCATAAGAGCAAAATAAATTAAAAATAAAAAAAACATGAACTAGAAAGTGAAATTTAAATGCAAAATTGCAATTTTTCATGAAATTAAATCGTTCTATTAATATAAAAAAAAAAAATTATAAATTAGCATTATAAATTCTAAAATAATTGATTTATATATAAACAACTAAGAACTCTATTTTTTTTTTATCATTGTATATATATATATATATTTTGTGGGTTAGCAGAAAAATATTTTATTAATAATTTAGGTTAAATTTATATTTTACATATGTTTTTATTTTTTATACAATTTCAATAAAATATATGTACATATATTTTTAACTTTATTTAAAAAAATAGTTATCACAATGGGGTTTTGTATATTATTTGTGTACGTGTTTATTTAGATGAATAATATAATTAATTGATGTAAAATAGCAAAACCAATAAAATATTATATTTAATACTATACGTAATTAAGGTAACTACTAAATAAATAATAAATGTATACAGTAAAAATAAGTATTCCTGTAATACATAGTTTTAAGTTATAATTGATTTAATAATTGTTCATTAGTAAAATGGTTGTATCCTATCCATATTGATTATCTAAATGTCGATGTATCCGAAAAACGACGAAAAAAAAATCCATTGTGTCTGTGGATTTTTTGCCTGGTACGCATTGCGTTCGCAATTTTTTTCTTGCACTTACGAGTTTTTATAGTTGTTTAGCTATGTATTACATTATTATTTTTATTTTGTATATAATAAATTTACCTATTTAATATTTATTGTACTTTAAAAACGATTTATAATTTAAAATTTAAATAATATGAAATGTATAAATAAAAATATAAATGAAAAAAAATAAAATAAATAATGTTGTTTTAAATAATACATTTATAATAACCAATTAAATAAATATAATTTTAAATCTTTGGTAAATCTTTGCAAGCTAACACTTTGTTGAATTCTAGTTAATATTTTATTTCATATTTACACATTGCGTCATATATAAAGTATTTTTTTTTTTTTATGACTTTTCATTGATTCTTTGTCAAACATGTGCTGTGCATTTTTATAAAATCATCCGTCTTTGCATTTTTCAGAACTTCTAATAGCTGGAAAATATTTGAATGGAAAGAGTAGAATATACCATTTAGTTTTTAATGAAAAGATTCGCATGTATAAGTAATAGTAATAGTCCAAATAGACGAACAAGAGAATTTAGGCCACATTGTTAGCAGAAATTTACTTTCCGGTAAAATATAATTTTTTAAAAATATTTATACACGGCGTTTACTTTTTCATTAGTTGGTTTTAATGCCATCAGATCTTCAAGAAAAAATTTTTTTATGCATTTCTTGGGAATAAAACACTAAAAAATTGTTTAAGAAATTTGCTAAATTAGTTTTTTATTTTTTCAAACACCAAATTTGAACCAAAGAATTAGATTTTTCTCCAAATATTTTAGCCTAGAAGGAACCAACATCCTTCGAGTAATATTTCTCTAATATTCTATTTTGTATTTATATATATATATATATATATATATACACACGCATATAAAAATTCTCTAATATTTCATTACCAAACCTTTACTTTATTAACGGTTGTACCACGTTATACACATACATACGTATATAAGGTCGTGTTTTATGATTTCATTATATAACATACAAATAACTATAAAAGTATAAACCCATGTGGAATAAAATAAACCCGTTTAGATCCACCGCGCACGCAACTCGGACCACTGATAAACCGTGCACGCAAGTTGGTTGCCGTAATTTTTTTTCGCTCGCAATTTGGACGCAACCTTAAATATGTAATAAATGTTCTTACTGCAATCGTTATAGAATAAAAGTGTAGTTATCCAACAAATAATAACATAATTGTGTTGATTTATTGTTCTAGTTTAGTGAATAGTATTATAACAGAATAAATATCATTCCTTATATTTAAGTATGAAAATATAATATAACATTCAGTAATTATTTTAATATGATTAATAGATTCGTGAATGTTCATATTAAATTAAATTCAATGTTATCTCACTAAACAAATATTTATTTCAATTATACGTCTGTATGTACACTCTAGAGGATACACTAGAAAGTTATCTGTGGTTATATTTTAAATAAAGTTATATGCTTCAAAATAATAAACACGGTGTTGCAAGTTGTCTGAACATGTGAGTAATACAAAATATGAAAACAATGCGTTAACAGTTTACAATACATCATATATTTATTAGTAATAAAGAAGATATGAAAATTAATATTATACTCGTAAAAAGATCAAAAATCCAAATTCCGGTGATACTTCACAGTCGAGTGAAATAAAATAATGGATATCATTGCTGCACTGATTTTTAAAACTTAAAACCAATGTATAATTTCTCTCTCTAGAAAAAAAATATTCTGAGTAAAGTAGGTTCAATGGATTAAATTACATCTCTAAATATAGTTGTTAGGGTAAAAAAAACTTCGTCTAACTAAATTTCACTTTTTTAAAAAAAAAAAAAACTACGATTTGGAGTTGTATTAGTTTAATAATCTGTAATTTCTAAGTAAGAAAAATGTTTAAATAAATTTTCAACATTTATTGCAAAACAAAACAAAAAATAATAACTCTATTAATATTCGAAAAAGTATAAGAAAATATAAACATTTTATATAATTTTAGTTTATGTTAATAGCAAACAAATCTTGTTAAAATGAATATACTATCAATAGATAATGGTGAAAGATAAAAGTATAGAGTGGAAATTTTCTGTCTCTACGACCTCAGTATTTTGAATTATGATGAAAGCAAATATTTAATTTTGTTGAAAACCGGTAAGATCTATATTTTGATGTTAATTTTTAGCTTTACACATACGAACGAATTAATATTAAATGTTTCCTAATTTTTCTATAAGAAATTTTGCGTAAAAATATATGCAATGTTTTTTTCGTTTTTCAAACAATCGGAAAACTGTTGAGAAATTCAAAATATGACGTATTTAAATTATCGACTACAACCCATTTCTTATCTTTTAATTTATTTCTTTAATAATGATTGTGGTAATCATTTTGGAAAAAATCGTGTAAATAAATAATAAAAAATGTAATGATAAAATCAATAAATTTCTCATTTTGCATAAAAGTTACAGTTATAAATCATAAATTTGAAGACCTTACATGAAATCCACATTAATTATTCTATCGCTGTGAGCAAATTGAAGGAAAAGTAGCTTAACTATGGTAATAATTTAAGTCATTTGATTTAAAAAATTATGAGAGAGATTAAAATAGTGCTCGAAACAGCTCAAAAGATTTAAAGCTTAATATTTAGTATACATATAATTATAAATTGATTTAATTTAATTTAAAGGATATTATTATTATCAAACTATTATTATCTCTGTATTGTATTTTGACTAGAACTATGAATAATTGTTAAAATCTTTGTTCACAAAAACATGAAATTTATCTTTTATTTTTCAAAAATAACTTTTGAAGAATTTTACAAATATTTGGTTTTCGAACTATCGTGGCCAGTAAGTCTGGTTCGACAAATATTTTCAAGTTTAATTTTCGAACAGTAAAAGATGCTTGATAGTTCAGTTCGATTTTTTTCATGCTGAGTTCGAATTTCGAACCGAACCGAACATCAAGGGTTCTGTTTGAGATTCGAACAGTTCGACCCATCATTGATATATATATTGCATTATTATATTTAATTGGTTATTCTCAGTGAATTTTCAATTTTTTAACCGTCATGATTCAATAAAATATTTTAATTGATATGATTTTTCTCAATATATGTATATATTTGTTTCTCGTTAATAGTACAAAAAATATAAAAACAATTTTCTTTTCAATTTTCCATATTTACTCTCTGATAAGCTTTTTTAGCTTAATAATCTGGATAAATTATTGACCGTACGATTATGGCATTCATTTTGTATATGTTAAGACCAATATGTTTGTATGTTTATTAAAGCGCGAACTTATGTTAAATAAATTCCTTTATAGTATTGTTGTTAAATACTGAATTATCAGTTTTGTTCTGCCATATGAACCACGGAATTTGACATAATATATTTAATATTCATCATCATCAGCTTCTAAAGGTAGCGCCTTGTAGGTGTAACCATTCTTGTCTGTCCCATGCCATTCTCTTCAATTGTTGGTAGAAGGAGCAGCCCATGAGATGATTCAGGTCTTCAAAGTAAGATTTTCTTGGACGTCCTCGTGATCGTTTGCCTGCTATTTTTTCTTCAAAAATGTTGGTGATGAAGTCATTGTGTCTTAGCAGATGTCCCAATAGTTTAACTTTTATCTTCATTATTGATGACCACATGCTTCTTGTTTCACCTATTTCTTCTAGTATTGTCTCATTTATTTTCCGCTCTATCCATCTTGTTCTTGTCATTTTTTGCCATAACCACATTTCCATTGCTTCAAGTCTATCTCTTTCATACTTCCTAATCGTCCATGTCTCACATCCATACAACAGTAATCTCCAGATGCACGTTCTAATACATTTTTTTCTTGTTCAAATACTCAGGTTTTTATTAGTTAGGAGGTCTTTTTTCTTCTCAAAAGCGTGTTTGGCCAAGGCAATCTTTCTTCTTATTTCCTTTTTAGATTTATTTTCTTGAGTGATCAAGCTTCCCAGATAGCAGAATTCTTGTACTTGTTCTATTCTATCGTTTTTTAGTTTGATGTTGGCTGTCATGATTTGATCACACTTTTTACTTACTACCATTGCTTTAGTATTCTTGGCGTTAATCTTAAGTTTGAATTTCTTTAGGGTTGAGTCTAGGTAGTTAAGCATCTGGTTCATGTCTTCTTCGGAATTTGCGAGCAGTGCTATGTTATCTGCAAAAAAGATGGATTGAATTTGCTGACCATTTATAATCACGCCTTGAGTATTTTCTTTTACTTCGTTTATTGAAAAAAGCGAGGTAGAAGAAGAAGAAGAAGAAGAGAAAATTGCTACTTCAATGAACAGATTGAACAGAATAGGAGACTAAGGGCATCCTTGTCTGATATTTGCTTTTTTTTTACAACCGTTGACATCTATTATAATAGATTGAGATTTGTACAGATTAAGAATAAATCTCCTGTATTTCCAATCAATGCTAGCATTTCTTATTGTTTCAAATGGGATACTCCAATCCATCTTATCAAAAACCTTTTCAAGATCAACAATGGCCAGGTAAATATCTTCATTCACGTCTATTCTTTTTTCTAAAACCTGTCTCAATGCTAAGTTTGCTTCTCTGGTGCCTCTTTGATTTCTGAATCCAAATTGGTCTTCGTGTAAATGTAAGTCTATTCTTCTTTTCAGTCTGTTTTTAACAAAGTTTAGAAGAATTTTGGAGGCGTGTGAGAGCAGAGAAATTGTTCTATAATTCGAGCATTCCGTAGAATTTCCTTTTTTGGGTTTTGTGATGGTTCTACTTTGTATGAAATCCGGGGGAAGAATACCGTGTTCATAAGCGCTGGAAATGAATTTAAATAAGGATTTTTTCGTTTTGTCATCCAAACTCTTCAATATTTCTGCTGACACTAGTTGCTTTTTTATCACTTAGTTCTTTCAATGCTTTATTAAATTCCTCATCGTCAATTGGTGGTCCCTTCATGTTATTGTCTACTTCTTCGTTTTCAATGTATTGATCTTCAATTGTTATTTCTAGACCCACATTCAATTCGTCCATGTATTCCTTCCATCTGTTGGCTACTTTTTCATTATTGAACACAATTTTACCTTCATTGTCTTTGACTATATTGCTTCTTGTCCTGGGTTTATATTGTAATATTTTCACTTTTGCGTACACTCCATTATTGTTCTTGTACATCATTTATTCAATTTCCACACTGTTTTCATCCATCCATTTTTCTTTGGCTTTCTTACATTCTGCTGTAACAGTATTCTTGATTCTTTTGTAATTCTCGTAGTCTTTATTTCTCCAAATATTTTTTTCTTTATGAGTTCTAGAATTTCTGCTGTCATCCAGGATTTCTTAGTTTCTTGGATATGTTTACCAAGTATTTTATCAGCATTCTGTGTAATGGTAGATTTTAGTTCTTCCCACGAATTATTGTCTGTTTTTTCCATTACCTCTTGAAAATATTTCATAATAGGATCGGATTTAAGTTTATCCACTGCCCATTTTTTCTCTATTACTTTTATTCTTATTTTAAATTTGATATTGCATTTAGCAAGGACTAGATTGTGGTCACTG
This sequence comes from Sipha maydis, assembly GCA_034509805.1. Taxonomy (NCBI): domain Eukaryota; kingdom Metazoa; phylum Arthropoda; class Insecta; order Hemiptera; family Aphididae; genus Sipha; species Sipha maydis. Next base: position 30,636 of record JASXSY010002403.1, on the reverse strand, counting down.
TCAATTTCGAAACCAGGATAGCTGTGACTAGACTTAATTTGATTTTTATATCTTTTTTTCGCTTGAAGGAAGTCAATTTAGAATCTGTTTATGTCACCAGGCGCTTTTCATGTGTATCTTTTTCTTTTTTGAGTTTCAAAAATGTATTGGTAATGATCATGTTTATTTGTTTACAAAATTCCAGAAGTCTTCGTCCTCTCTCATTCTGTTTTCCAAGACCAAATTTTCCCATTGTGGTCGATGTAAAATTTTGTTCTTCTACAGAGGTGTTAAAATTTCCGATGATAAATACATTTGAATTGTCTTCAGTTATTTTGAATAAATCTTCTAATTGTTCGTAGATGTTTTCCACTTCTTCATCGTCACTGTTTGATGTTATAAATTAAACTTTTATAACATAGATATCAGTGGGTTCAGCATGTATTTTAATCATCATCATTCTATCATAAACATTATAGGCATTGAGGACATTATTTTTCCATTTTCCTCTAAGTAATATTGCAACACCATTTTTTCTTCTTTTCTCATTTTCACAATGAATTATTCTAAATTCTTCGGATGAAAAATCACCATTTCCAGCCCATCGTATTTCACAGATTCCTAAGATTTCAAGTTCTCTCGTTTCATTTCTTGTTTTGATTCTTCAACTTTTCCTGTTTTGAGCAGGGTTTTCACATTCCATTTTCCAATTCTAAATTTTGCACAAGGATTTCGCATGTTGGCGACCTGAGAAGCCTTGGCACCTTCTGTCGGATCTTGGTATCTGAGTTCCATGATCAGTAAGGTTGTTATTGTGAGGGGGACTTGTCATGATGGTTACTTAGATTAGGGTTTTCCTTTGGATATTTAATGCAGTAGTAATCCTGTTGCTTTCTGCATCCCCAAGCCGTTGATTATTACAGTTAATAATTCTTCCGTCCTTTAAAGGCGATTTCTCACCTTAAGGACAAGATATTGCCCTACTCTACTCGCTCATCCGCTCCGAAGACCGTTAGCACTTAGTAGAGGGGATTCATTATACCGGGAATCAGTCGGTCGCCTGAGCCTTGTTAGCGTAACAAGGTGAACCAACAAGCAGTTGAGGTTGACCATTGAGTAAGAGAGGTTGTGTGTTAATGTTATTACTCCTTACACCCCTATGTAATATTAGCAAACATTAAATGTAATGTATAACAAAAAAATGATCTTGATATTTGATATTTGATATTTATTAATTCAACCATACATTTATATATATATACAAAGCATTTACATAAATTTTTTGTTGATACCTACTCTCTATAAGCAAATGCTTGTGTTGAGAGTAGGGAGTTTAATTAACTAAAATTAAACATTTAACAATCTTAACCTGTAACTTTTAAAAAACTTAACAAAGTAAATTTTTACTACGATTTATTATGTACGATAAAATGAAACAAAAATAATACTCAAACTTTATGTTAAAATAAATTTATTAAATTGTATTATTTGTTCAATTCCAATCCATTGATTAAAATTGAATACATTCTGAAACCACGGGTAAAATATTGGATGAACACGTTTAAACTATTGAAGTTGAATTATTCTCCATGCTTTGTAAAATCCCAATTATTTTTATTTATTTTTTTTTTTTCAATTGAACAATCCTTTAAATATAGTTTTTATATTTTGTTCAAATGTTATAAAGTGAACATTAAATAATATAATAGAGAGATTATTATGGTTTTAGAAATAAATAGATCTTCGTGACATGTATATAAAGGGGGTTAATTATTTAATAGTTGACAACACCACGTTAATTCTAGGTGCCCTTTGATATCACAATTGATAATGGAAACGAATAGTCTTTCAATTTAACCTTTCTGGTGACTTTTTACATTGGAATAAATGTACTTGTTAAAAATTTTCGCGACATTTTTAACGGATTTAATAAAGAAATCATAGTATGAGATATCATTTAAGATAAAGTATATTTCTTTGATCATTAGGCAGAGGCATTTGGACTATCATTTTTGGATTTTAATGATGTTACAAGATTTAGAAGTTCATATTGTATTGATGATCAATTTATACCAGAGAAATTTGTTGTTGAAATGTAAATATTTAGAAATTAACAAAAGGTGATATTTGAAAAATTGATTGTAAAGTGCAAGACGTTTGGTATGAATATGGATTAGCCAATTTAGTCAACAATCTAAGTGAAGATTAAGATTTTAGATATTTTGGGCACTGCCTTTAATTTATAAAACCAAATTATAGTTTATAATAAAATATAAAGTAATTATTCTACTATTTCGTAGAAAAGTGTAAGTATTGTAAATTATCATTGAATTTGAATCAAAAATATAATAGTTTCCTTTAAGACAAATACAATAACACTCCATCAACAGTATATTTCTAGAGATGTCATATTTTTAATCAAAATAAATTCTGATTGATTTAGCTATAAAAATAATTAATTTGAATTATTGATTAATGAATGAGAAAAGTTACTTTGGAAGACAAATTACTTTAATGTCATTAACAAGTTAATTTTAACCGTTTTTCAATTACTTTTCAATATTGGATTGATCTAATTAAACTGTTTTCATAAATGTCATTATAAACAGCAATATTTAGTAATTACTTATTAAGAATTAACATGACAAATAAAATTTAATTATTTAATTATATAATTATTAATTTGTATAATAACTTTTATATATATTTTAATATGTATTCAAAGACAAAATTATGGAATTCATTACATATCCGTAAAATGGAAAATGAATAATATTTTGGTAATTATAAAATTAATGTTTCCATGTAAATCACCATAATTTATTTGATTGTATTAGCAGGTAATATTATGAAACGTTTTGTTATCAATAACTCCTTAATTCATGTATTTCCCAGTAAACTTCATAAAGATCGAGTATAGAACTCAATAATTGAAATATACTATGGAGTCTATAAAAAAATATTTTACAATTACAAAATTATATTTTCGAACATCAAAGAACTAGTTAGTGTATCATACATAGAATACAAATAAAATATATACAGTACATTTTTTTTTTTTTCTGTTTGAATCGATGACGCCACGACAACTGCTTTCGCATTGCTTCCGTGATACAGTAAATTAAAATAAACAAATGAAATATAATTTTACTTTTAAATCTGTTTAACTAAAATCACAGAAGTGTTATTTCTTTCGTAAAAGGTCATTTAAATCACACAATAAGTGATAGTGAATGTTAACATTAAATTCATGAATTATTTTACCCAAAAAGATGTACTAGATATCTTAACAATTTATGACTTCAAAATAAAACGTAATATATTTTTGTAATTACAGTAGATTGACACATTGCTTAAACATAGATTTAATTTAATTTAAAAATAAAAATAATATTTAATACTCCATTTTATGAGATTATTAAATAGTTTCATAATGTGGAAATATATAGAAAACAGATTTCTTCCAACTTTATAAACAAAATAAATACTCTGGCTTGTCGATAAAATTATCTTAATAAAACCCGATTAGAATAAAATAATTACTGAGTGAAGTAATATTAGGTGTTAGAATTTGTTTAGATAAAAGTAAATAATTGAACTTTTTAATTTATCTAAAACTTATTTGTATATAGAATCAGTATTATAATACATGACTTAATTAAATTAACATAAGGTATGACAATATTAAATATTTAGAAGTTTTTATTTTAATTACGTGATACTATTTTTGTATTAGATATGAACATATATATATATATATAAATATGACTATATAAGACTATTTTTTATCATTTATCATACATTTTAAAATAACTACAATGATAATTAACACAATTGAGTGTTGTATATATTGTAGTTAATTTTAATTATATTATTTGTTATTTTTGTAAACATTCAATATAATATTAATTTTTAATAATAATATTATTTATATATTATATATAGTATAACATATACCATAATTTTTGAACTAATAAAATAAAATGAGATATAAATTATTAAAATGAAGGATATTAAAAACTTATGTATTATATGCAATTTAAAAATAAGTAGATATTTTATAATATTTAGTTGGTTTTATTAGGCATCATTCATTTGACTGAAATATAAATTTTAAATTATACTCAAAAAATGTTTTATTAAATTGTTATTACTATATTTTATTTTATTATTGTTATTTATATATATTATTTTCAACAAAATATTGATTAAATTACCTCACAAACAATGTATTTCTGATAGAATATGTTATCTAGCTGTTATTGAAGTCGGTCATTTTATGAATTTTACACCAGACTTTGAAATAGTTTCGAAAAACTGACATACAAAATTTGGTTTTTGACAAAATAAAATTGTTGTTTTTATCGTAACTCAAAAATTAATAACCGTAAAGATATGAATTGTTCGATGAACATTTATATCAGTATTCACAAAAACTGATGATTTTCAAAAACTTTAAATCGTACGTAGTTTCCTAGTTTATTTTAAAATTATAGAATATTTTATGATTGGTTTTTATGTTGTAAAATGTTTTTAAATATTAAACGTATGTAGTGCTTCTGGATTATCGATTTAGATAATTTAGTTTATTCGGTTTATTCGGTTTATAAGTAAAAAAAAAAAATGTATCTATAAACAATATTTACTGATTCTATTCTATTATAAAAACGCTAACTTTTTTTTTTTCATCATGTTGTGGTAATATTTTGGTGAATTTATATTCTTCAAACTGTCAAGAATTCTATGTATTATAAAAATATTACCTACTGTATCTGCTAAAATTGTGTTACTCAACTCATTCATGTATCAATTTTGCCTATACGGTGCGCCGCTGAATTGCTCGTTTAAAAATTATATTGTTTGGTATTTATTATTTATTTCCTATATGTAAATAACAATAAATGGATAAATGGATACATTTTATTCCAATAAAAAGTGTTTTTCGTTAATAAATATATAGATTAAATATTCACATTAATGTTTATGTTTACAACTTTTATGACATTTCATTGCAATATTTATAAAAATTTTAATTATTAATAATGAAGTTACATCAGACATCGCATACTATTCAATATTAACATAATTATTATATTTTGCAAATTAAATCTTGTAAAATATATACCTTGTTATATTTTAGATTCTATCATTTTACATAAATCAATATAAATATTTAAAAATTCGAAGTTTATATCGGAGGTAGTAAATAATTATCAATATTAATTTTTCAGATTTTTAAATATTTTATTTCAGTTTATAAGATAACATTTTCGATTTTATATTAAAATATATATAAAATATATCAGAACATTCATCATTCAATATTTTTGTTCTTTATTTGAATTGATGGACAGATAAATATTAAAAATAATTTTTTTATAACAATCTTATGGTCCATCATAAAATGATTTGATAAAATTCATATCGACAGAAATTAGAGTTGATAATGTACTAATTTAAACACCTTTAAATAGAAATAGGTTTTTCGTGTATTCTAGTAAAATTAAATTCATTGAGCTAATATAAACAAATGTTTAACAGATTATTGAATGTACAAAAATATTATGTATCATCTTAAAATAAAAATAAATGTTTTATATATTTATGGGTATTATGAAGTTTTTATGAGTACACACGTGGTAATTATAATAAAATATAAATAAAACAATGGACAATAATAATCAAATAAGTACTTCCATTCTTATTCTGTAATTTCACTATAATGACAATTTAATTTAATTATTGACAACAGATAATCGAAACACATTAATCATATGTATAATTTTTGCGTATTAAGTACACTCGGAGTATATATTTTAATTTACTAGGTACCAAGTATTATATTACCCAAAGTAAAAAGTCAATATTTAACCGAGTATTGGGAAAAAAACCTTGTAAAAATGTATTGTCGCGTCGAGAAACGAGTAAAGGCCGATTAAATATTCAGTGTTACGTCTATCGAGTAAACTGTCGAATATCCGGAAGACCTCTAATTTATATAAATTAAAAACAAAGTTAAAGGAATAATTTTGCATGCTCTTATCATCGTCGATTAGCTTTATATTCTACAATATTGATCGAATATACATCAATTTAAAATTATTGATAAATTTCAAATTATAATCAGACAACAAGTAACGTAAGAACTACAGCAAAAGTGATAACAAGTGAGTTGTACGTCATGGCTGTTGAGAATAATGTGTTTTGATTTAAGATTTTTATAATAAAATTTATTAATATATACGTAATTTACTTTTATATTTTACACAAAAATCACCATTTATTCAAAATAATAACCAGCTGTGTAAATTTATTTGTTAATTCTAAATGTACAAAAATAAATTGAAATTCATAACTTAGAATTGTTTGTGTTATATTAAGAGGTGTACATATATTTATGCGTAAATTATCAGTCGGTTACTAAGTAGGGAATGAGTAAAAATGTATAAATAAAATGTTTACCGGGTAAAAAATTGATTATAACATCGAGTATCTGGTAAGGACTGAGTAAAAATGCAATGTTACATTTGGTATCGGATAAGGGTTGAATGGATATTCAGTATTAATGCCAGATACTAGCAACATCGTTAGTTAATTGAATAAATGAAATATGATTAGCGCTAGACACGAATTCTTATAATGTTTTTAATATTTTTCAGATGGAAGACTTTAAATGATTGTGGTTATTTAGCAGTGATGGAGTTAGTTCCCCTCTTAGCTGTGATTCTTTTATACGCCATCGTAGTTAACAGTAAGTATTTTTTGGGGATACAATATTGAAAAAATGTTCAATAAAGTTTTTCTTTCACTATAACTTTACGACTTGAAAATAAAAATATTACTCTAACATAAAGAGGCTTTTATGTAAATACAAATTAAATGTAATCTTTTTTGTTAACGTACAACTGGTCAAATAAAGAAAAAAACATGGAATTTTTTTTAGATCGTATATTGAATAATTTTTGTATCATTCTAGCCAATAATAACATGGTTATTAACGTTACTTTTATGAAGCTTATTAGATTATTCGATAGCTGAAAATAGATGATATAAAATTCAAACTAAAAATTATACAGTTTGATGAAGTGATAAATTTTATATTCAGAAAAGTAGATTTCTGGTCAATTATTGATAAATCGCTATGGGAATTCGTCAACTATGATTTAATTTATGTAGCATTTATTTTGGATACTGTCGTCACTGAAAAACTGATTTTGTAACATTATAAGATGCTTATAGTTTGAATTTTTTTGGTTCATTTAGATTCTATTATAATTTACAAGCATATAGGTAGAAAAAATTATAACCCCATGTGGCGTAGGAAAACTTAATCATGACGTCAAACTATCGTCAGATTTGATTTTCTATTTAAGATCACCATTTTATTAATTTTTTTTTTTTTTATTTGCATTATATATTATTATATATTCCTGAATGGGTTACATTGTTTTAGATTTAAGCTTGTAGATTTTATAAAATTGTTGAAAATCTACAGCTCTAGTCTCTTTCTACAATATGCCATGTCTAAGAACTCGTTAAATTAATATGTACTTCTTGGAATTGTATACGATTAATGAAAATTATTTTTTCGATAAGATTTATCTCATATTACAACAGTATAAATTATAGGTAATGAGTTTAAAGAGTTTGGATATAATTTATAAACAAATAAATTTCTCACATAGGAAACTATTAAGTTATATTTTAAAAGTGCTCTCCAATATTCTATGGTAAAAACACTGCTTTATGACTGGAAAAATTCTAAGGTATTTGATAATATTTAGTTACAATTGCAATTCTTAGTTACAATTGCAATTCTGGCTCCTTCTGTTGTACTTTGAGTGCATCTGAGTATATATTTTCCACTGAAAATCGTTAACTTTTTAACTAATTAATATTGAACGTTGATTGCTTTTAAAATAATTAGAAAAAAAAAGAATTGTGAATTGTGGAGAACGAAGTAATTTTTATAAATATCATTATTCTTCTTAAACATGTAAGCTTAAAATAATGAACACATTTGCAAAGTTTGTCATCACATAGAAATAAGCTTTACGTTGAAAGATTAAACAAAGAATTATAAATACATCATGTTATGATAACAATAAAAACTAAAAGTAGGTTTATCATTTACTGAAAACTTATGAGAAACGCATTTTCTATAAAAATTAAACATTCGATTTATCTACTGTAAATAAATTTGTATAAAAACTATGTGAAAAAATTCAAAAATCTTAAAAGGATATAGACTATTATGTCATTGTATCATTGCTAAACTATGAGAAGAGGGGTGTGTAATTAACTTTTTATTTTATTTTTTATACAATCCTTTAAATAGATATTCTACTGACATAGAATAAATTAATTACTATTTAAATATTGATTTAGTATAAGGTATAATTATATACATAATAATTTAGTGCAATAATATAATATAAATATACATCAACGAAAATATAAAATTAACATTTTATGGAAGACTAAGTAAAACTATTGTTATATAACAACTTTTTATAGTTTTAAACTATATTTATATTTAAAATAATAATAATATTTTATATATGATCATTGATATGAAAAAACTATTTTTAATTTTTATATTTCAGTTGATATAATTTCGAAATTGTAATACATTTTTTTAGTAAAAAATATTTTTTTAAATTCCATTTTTTTTAAACTGCTTCAAATTTTTTTACCTCAAGAAATAGGTTATATCGAAATGTGAAACAGAATAATTTTCAATATACACGTTCATAATATTTATCGTTTAATTCAAATATTAACATGTACCTTTTTCTAAAAGTACACGTGTATAAGCATACAAATAAAATGGATAGATAAGACCGTTGTTAGGCCTTCCTATTTAATCTTTTAGAGGATGTAAATATGATATAAACTCTAAAAAACGTACTATACCTAATTTACTTGTTTTTTTATACTACCAATCAAATTACGTTACACGTTATACTTGTATTATTAAATTCTCAAATTTTTAAATCATCAATTAATAATTTTCAATATATTTCATGGTTTTGACATATGGAAAATGAATGAGCACAAGATCAATAAATAAATTATATGAAAAAAAAATCAATAATTTTCAATTAAAATAATATTAATTCTTCCATAAAGTAGTATAAAATAATATTGATTTATTGTAATAGAATATGAGTATTTACTTATATATCAGTATACTATCATAGTTTTTTCATACAAAGTTTTTTTTTTTACAAATTGGTTATATGAAATACATCATTTTAATTAATCTAACAGAACTCAACGAGTACGATCGTTATATAATTTACGATAAACTAATTTTTACTGGTCTAGTATTTTTAGAACATAAAGTATATTTAACTTAGTGATTCATTGTTAATCAGAAACATAGAGGAGAACCAATTTTTTTTCTTTGTATGCCATCAAGTTAAAAATCGCTGAAGATTTATTGATTTATACATAATAATAGCGTATCACATATTTTGTAAATACTTTAAAAATATTACTTAATTTATTCAAGAGGTATATTGAATATTTATTTTAAATAATCATTAAAAAATTTACAGCATTTAATACGTTCTATGATAACTCCTAACTTATTTAAAGCTATTTTTTATAAGAATATTCTCGAAAATCACAGTTTCGAAATTATATGTTTATATTCTTGGACCAACAATAGAGCAGAATTAAACCAAAACGTTTTATTTGTAGATTTTACTATAATTAAATAAAATAATTGTAACATAGTTGGGGGTAGTAATCAGATATAATTGTTTTTCAATACTATAACTAAATTACACCTGATATTATCTGTTAATTTCTAGATAAATGACCTAGAAGTTATTGCGCCTAATGTTCCAATTCTACGTTTTCCAACTTACTAACAGACCAGTAAAAAAAGCCAGGATTTCCTTCACACCTAATGGCCAGTGCTTCTTATACTGGAGGGAATTTTTTAAATAAATAAATATATTTAATAAGCCAATTACCACCTGCAACTAGTATAATTCTATTATGTTCTCGCTAGAACTTAATTTTTTTATACATCAAATGATATACATATTTGCTATATCCGTTTATTTTCCTTAAGTAAAAAAAAATTATGAATCATCTTAATTTTTCTTACCTTTTTGTTATAATATAAATACACAAATTAAAACAACACAATGCATTTATTTGAATGTAATTTTTTCAAAATTTTTTTTGATGGATGTATATTTATATAACAACTATATGTTGTTTAATTTAACTACAAGTTGCTTTAACTTGAGTAATTGCATTGCTTTCATCGAACATAATTAGATGAGTAAAACATTTATTTTTGTTCATGAACACTTTCAAGTTTGGTGAAATGCTTCATTTTTCAATTTCACACACAATTGTAAATCTTAAACATTAACTCATGGATTCCTGGAAATTCATGGAACATATATTGAGAACCACTGTTAAGGGCGTCATAGTTTATTTTAATTATTACAATTTACAGGTATTTCGTTTTAGTTTAATTTAAAATGTATACAAAGTGGAATAAACTTTCATAACATTTTTTTTTTTCAATTATCATGATTCACTATAGTATAATGTAATAATGTAGAAAAAATGTTGCAAGATAGATTCATGCAGAGTTATAATATACGTTATGTTTTCAATATTTTATTGAAAAAAATTAAAATCTTATAATAGCCAATATAATGCCATTATTTAATATTTTTTAAAAAGTAGTTATACCTTTGGTTTATCCTTTACTAGTAGGATTTTTTTGATCATTCATATTTTTAATGATAAAATAAATTAAAAGAACTACAAAAATTCAAACTTTATAATTTTAAACCAAATTTCTAACATGTTTATGATTCATTTTTAATTTAAAATACGTTACTATGTACTTACAAACATATTTACAGTATGAGCAGTTTTAAATGACACTGTAGTATGTCCATACGTTTTAATTTTTTATCGAATTTTTCATTTTAATTTATTCTGTTATTATTGAATTAAAATCTTATAAAATTAATTACAATTTTATTTTAAATTTAAAACAGAGTTAATATTATTTATTTTATTGATTGTAGAAAATATACGTCTAAATTTCTTTATTATATCTTAAAGTATTTCAAAATCCTATAAAAAAAGTAATTTAGTATAATATTTTTTATATCTCAGAAGCTATCCTGTAATTTTTATTTAAATTTTATCAATGTATTGTTATTGTTTTATAGCAACATGATATAATAAAATTATATCTTTATTATTACACGAGATTATATGGATATTGCTTATGGTACTTGATAAAAATGGAAAGATTTAATCTGAATACGTAATTACTATTAATGTTTATATGTATTATATGTACAGACGTTTAATGGTTAGATTATCGGGAAATTTATTATGGATCGTTAAATTATTTCTTATCGGTCTAGTTACATAATATAAATATTAATAATTTAAAACAAAATTTTAAAATTATTAATGTTAAGTAAGCAGTTTGTTAATTTTAAAATTTATTATGTGTTTTTTTATGTTTAAATTAATTTCGATTATTGAGTATAATTTTTTATTTTTTTTTTGTTTTAAATTCATTTTTATGTTAAACATAAATATATAAATATACCTTTACACTACTATAGGATACTATAGAGTTGACATATTCTAATGAGTAACTTTTCTTAATCAAGTTATATTTTTAAATAATATAAGAAATAGGCTACATAATCTAATGGTGTAAATAAATTAAATTCATGATTTTAATATCTAATACGACCAACTTGATTTCAGCTTGGAGACTATCGAAAGTATTGAGAATAATATTTATTCATTTAAGTTTTAATCATAAAGATAGAGAAGTTAATTTTGGTTCTTTGACGCTCATTTTATATTCAGTATAATTTTAAAATATAATAAACCCCTTTAAATCACTGATAATATATATTTAATATTAGATGGGCACGATAAATTAATGTATAAAAATATAATATTATTTAATATGATTTTAATGAAAGCTTTCTTAATTTAATACTTATCAAATATTTAGAATAAATTGCTCGTTTGTGTAAATAATAAGCTATATAATGAATAATTTCGAATGAAATTAATGAATATTTTGATAGTTTAATTTACACTTATTTATATTTGGTCTAAAGTAATGAAAAACTATCAATCAAATATCTGTGTATTTCACCAATCAAAAATTGGAAAAAGAAAATTATTTACAAAGCAATCACTCTTTTCATTTAAAGTTTCATAGGTAATAACATTTATGAGATATGTGCTCATAATATTCGGTTTTTCATAAAAACATAAATGGATGAGATGAGGACGAAAAACTTAATTAAAATAACAACTTAAGACAAAAAAATTGTTTTATCGCGTGATATATATTTTAATAACCATTAAACGTCAGTATCTACCATGTAATCACTATACCTGAAGTGAACTAACGTTTATTTTCTATGAACAATGGAACATGGAGTGCCACTCTAGAGTGCCATCGGGTTTGTTGATGTGAGGTGGTTTTTTTTATTTTTTATTTTAACATCTAAAGTCTTAAGCGTACTAGACAAAGTTTGAATCACCAAAGAGACAGAAAAAGAAAAACTACGACCGAAATTAAACGGATCAAGTAGAACATTTTGTTGGGTACGCACAAGTGTATGTTGAAAACCGAGCCTCATCCTAAATGTATGACCTAAGGATAAAATTTCCAAATGATAAATTCACGACGATACAGGCACATGGTGTGTGAGTGCCCTTTCGTGCCATTACTCCGTTTGAATTAATTTGATTAAAAAATAGGGGGAATGGAATATCTACGAGAACATAAATAAAAATTTAATTTTCTTAGATTAAATTTTTCTGTACAACAGCCATTATACCGTTTTGTATTTCCCTTTCGCTTATCGTTTAATATTTTCAGTCCATTTAAATAAAATATTCGTCTTATACTATTGTTGTCACAATGGACTAAACGTCATATGAATCGGTTTACTTTTTCGATTTAACCATGAAACATATTATATATTCATATATTTATTATCATAGGTATATATTATTATACGATCAAAATGTAACGATAGTATCACGTGTTTATTCGTATGTTTCTATAAAACAAAATCGATTCTACTGCCACCACAGAACTGAAACAGCCATGGTTGAGAAAATCGCGTTAATGGTGTTCACTCATCTAGAAGTTTTCTCCAAGTTGTGTACTAAAATACGTATGATACGTACATAAATGAAAAAATATGCATATTATCACGTAACGTTGGCTGTTAGAAAAATAAGTCATAGGCAGGTTGTTATGCGACATAACTATTCGATCAGGATCATATGATTTGTAATGTTATAGACCACGAAGTTCGGGGCATGTACATGAGGGTGTAGTGTCACGTTTCCTGAATATTATGTGATTGCACTTTGGCTCTACGTTTTATAACACACCATCATAAATTACTCCCCGAAATCCGACAGGGTGGAAAATGTTACATTTCTATATATGTATATGCGAAAAATTAAACTATAATTTAAATGTTTTTACTTGTTATTCTTGCCGCTGACATGCCATCATATTTTAACTCTTTTTTTATTTTATAATAATAAAACTAACTCAATTTTTGCTTGAAATCCAATCAATATAAATTAAAAATTAAAATTAACCATTATATTCATAAAAATGGCTTGAAAAAAAAAATAAAAATAAAACTAAAATATACAAGAAATTATAGATTGAAATGAATGAACAAATTTGTAAAAACCATCCCCTAGTTATTTAATTTATAAGTATAAGCTATTAAGTACAATGAATACATACACATAAGTATGTATTTCTAATATGATATATTCTGTATAATTTTAATAAATAAAATTATGTAGCTTTTAAATTTGTGAATTAATGTGGAAATAATTATCCTTTTATTTCTGATATATTTAAAAAAATAAAATAAAATAAAACTACGATTAAAACAATCAGTTGTTCATAAAAAATTATGTCTAAATTTTAATATTAGTGTTGTATAAAATAAACTGAACCATTTATTAAAATGGGCTTAATGCATACTTTATTTTAAACAATTGTAAGCTACAAATATGTTATCATCATAAACCTTGTAATTCATTTTTTGTCAATAATTAATAAATATAAAAAAAAAAATCAAACATTATACTTATATAATACTTTAAGCTATGTATTCATTTCTTTATGAATAGAAACTACTAATTTATATATTTGTTAACAAAAGTTGAGCTTAGTTTTCTTTGAAACCAAGTAGTAAAAAAACACTAAAATTTATAGTTTATAACTAGTTTTATAGTAAAATTTAAATTAATATTAAATCAAATTTTATTCCTCTTGATATACAAAATATTATGAGAAAAATGCATTTATTTATTTGTATAAATAAAACAAATAATAAACTCTGTTTTTAATAAAATTTATACAACCAGTACTCAAAAAAATTGATGTTTTATATTATATAAAATACATAATTGTGTAGGTGTTAATTTTGTCAAAATTAATTCCTTTTATTTATTTTTTTTTTTTTCGTTTTTTATTAGAAAAATAGAATAACTTACAATCTCTATATTGCGATACAAAAATTTAATAATATATTGACTAGAAATGGTGGTACGAATAAAGAAAAGAAAATGTCCACAAAAAAGTAAAAAGGAAAAAAAAAATGGTAAATGTCCCAGATCATGTGAGTTATAGGACTAGATGAATGATATTTTTGTATTAGTCTTTTAAACTTAAACCAATACATCATTGTTCTTGAAAAAATGAATTTGAGTGAAAGAGTTCGGTTGGATCAGTAGATATTTCTAAGGTGACTGAAATAGAAGTAGAAACTCATTCTTTTAAAATTAATTTTATCTTTTAGTTTTCTATGTAAGTCCGTAAATTAAAATGTTATTTTTTAATTATCAGCGTGGTCACAAACATTGATCAAAATTACAATAACTTATACATAGCAGAAATTTTATTTAATTATTTCAAACATTTTTAAATGTTTAAATGCCTTTAAGATGCTTATATAAATAATCGGTGAATGATTAAGAGTCACAACGAATAATTTTTAGAGAAAAACATCAAAAGAACTAATATCGTATTCTTAATCAAAATTGTTTTTAGTATTAGATTTGGTCAACATTTTATTTCCAAACCATTTAAGACGTTTTTGTTACAAATTGGTAAACAATTTTTTTAATAACTATCAAGAATTTCGTATAAAAAAATTTGAACCCAATTTTCATAATTTTGATATAAAAATGTAATGTTTTAAAAATTTTATCTCCAAAAATGTTACAGATTTTTATTATATACGTCAAGTTTTGTTAAATATATTATTTAAACACTGATTATTTTTTTTAACTATGGTCAATTTTTTTTTTTTTAGTGGCTAGTAAGATATATAAATGAAACTTTATTATAAGCTTTCAAGATTTTTTGTTCAATTAAATCCCTTTATAAACATTTTATGAAAAAAACATTTACAATCATTTCTTACTAAAAAATTGTTAAGTCTTCTATAAATAGTATCATCTACGAGTATATTAAATTATTAAATGGACTATAATTATCTATAGATCATATTAATAAGCACTCAGTTAAAATGCCAAGCCTTTACGATCAGGATATTTTGATTTGAATCGTACAAATAAAATCGATTTTATCAGCAGCCAGTGTTTCATAAATCTTGATATGTTGCCATTTTTATATTTATTTTGGTTTGTTTCGGCAGATATTTAGAAAGAAAATGTAAACTTAATAAAATTTAAGTGTAATAAATATATAAAATACCTATCAAAATAATCTTTCAATTGTAATAATTGCAATTGAAATTCACTGAATACATATAAAAATAAAAGAATATTAAAGAATACAAATTACAATTGTTTATATTTTTATTTTAGTAAAATAATTTAAATGTTGCCACAAGAAATATTTTTTTAACAAAATAATATGATGACATATCATATGGATTTTATTAGAAATGTTTTGTTTTTTTAATATTATTCAAAATTGAGGAACAATAATATTATCATTACATTATATGAACAACTTGACAACGTTATGTATCAGTGGTTTATTCAAGCCCGAAGTCAAGGAATTCCACTTTCTGGTCCTATTATTACGACCAAGGCAGGTGAAATGAATAAAAAACTAGATGGCGATCCAAACTTTAAAGCAAGCACGGGATGGCTTGATAAGTTTAAATTTCGTCACGGAATTCGTCAACTAGACATAAGTGGAGAAAAACTTAGTGCGAATAGTGCAGTCATTGCTGAATTCAAGGAACAATTTAAATTGAAAATACAATATGATCTTAAACTCGTTAGAGACCAAGTTTATAATTGTGATGAAACTAGACTCAATTGGAAAGCTTTACCACAAAAAACACTCACATCATTTTCGGAAAAAAACAGCTCCAGGTTTTAAATTCCAAAAAGATCGGATCACTGCAATGGTTTGTGCAAATGCAACCGGAAATCATAGGCTACCTTTGCTGGTGATTGGAAAATCCAAAAAACCACGTGCATTTAAAAATTTAAATATGAATGCACTACCTGTGAACTATTATGCACAAAAAAGTGCTTGGATGGATCAAACAATATTTTTTGATTGGTTTCATAAAGTGTTTGTACCACAAGTAAAAGTTCATCTCGCTGAAAAACAGTTGCCACAAAAAGCACTGCTGCTTATGGATAATGCACCAACACATCCCTCTGGAGAACTGAAAAGTGATGATGGCAATATAACATGTCTTTTTCTCCCAGCAAATACAACCCCTCTTATCCAACCTATGGACCAGGGCATAATTGAGAATATGAAGCGTCGGTACAGAAAATATTTTATCGAAAGTTTGCTATCATCTGATGATGCTATAGGTATTAAAGAGTTTTGGAAAAATATACAATAAAGGATGTGTGCACCCGACCTTCCCGATGCGATAGTGTTCGCGAGATAGGGCCGGAATGCTGGTGGAAAGGGATGGTTCAATTACAAACGTGATTTGGTTTTAATAATAAAAATTTAGTGGACTGTATATTAAAAAAAATCTAATAAATAATACAACAAATATTAATTGTAATTACCTTATGCAATAAAGGGCCAAGGGGGGATACATACAAAGTACCTTGTCCTCAAAGGGCGCACAATAAAAAACATACAAATATCTACATTTAATACATTTAAAATAAGCAAAAATTAATACATAAATATGACCTGGATGGCAGAATGTCGACGTGTTCCGTGATGGCGTGAAGGTTGCAGCGAAGGAGCAAATAATGTTCACTATGGCGGATCAACGGGTGAAATGTGCGTAAAGACGGTAGAACGTAACGGCACACGTGGAGTCACCCGAATGACAGTGATTGCGGACAAAAATGTAACGTTGCGGCGATTGGCGTATGCGAGCGTAATAATTATTACAAAGGGCAACGCGTTAACAACGTTCACAAATTCAATAAGATCCGAACCAAAAACAAAGAACGAGACAATAAAAAACGCACGCGGTAATAATTAAAGAAAAAAACAACAACAACGCGATCCGCCTGTAGACACATAACCGTGACGCAGTATATATTGATGACACTGCACCCTAGCGACGAGGTGGCTAGTGACGCGTAGTAAAAATGTCATGGAAAAATATACTGGTCAACGGCAGGTGTCGAAATTGCTGGGGCGGGGAAAACAGGCTCGATGGTGGCGGCGGACATCGTTGACTAACGACGTTAAAACCTCCATCGATCTCGTGGAGGTTATCTGAGCCGCATTCCTCCGGTACCGAACATCCTCCCCACCTTGAAAGACCGAGGGACTTTCAACGATGACGGTGTCTTGAGAAGTTGTAGTCGAGGGGTCTTGCGACAGCGCTCACAAAATCGTACAATACAAGGGAGCTTAGATTAAGTGACACACAGCTTAATTTTATACAATATTTCTTACTAATTACAAGGAAGAAAAGGAAGAAGAAAGTAGAAAAAACCGATAGAGAACGTGTAGGAAGGCGTATTTTAAGAATTCAAAATCGGTAGTTTCACCAGTTTAACAACTGGCCTGGTGATCAGACCGTTTCGAGTGCGTACAGTGGCCACACGGTCAACCTGATCCTTTCCGGGATGGATATCCGTAATTCTTCCCATTAGCCAATCGGTCGGAGGACGGTTCGGGGCTTCTACGATTACAATATCATTAATTTGTAAGTTAGGATCCTGTTTGTACCACTTCTGGCGCCCTTGTAACGTGGACAAATACTCAGTGGTCCAGCGCCGCCAGAATGACTGATAACATTGTCTGACTAACTGCCAACGGTCTAAACGATTCATAGGAATTGCGATTAGGTTCTTCTCGGGCAAGTCACATATTGGCTGTCCAATCAGAAAATGGCCAGGTGTAAGAGGGCACAAATCGTTCGGATCGGCTGACATGGGCGTGAGTGGTCTCGAGTTTAATATGCCTTCGATTCGGGTGATCAACGTATGGAACTCCTCGACGGTGAGTACCTGGGTTCCAATGACACGACGTAAATGCGATTTGGTGCTCTTAATCGCAGCTTCCCAAAGCCCCCCAAAGTGAGGAGCAGCGGGTGGATTGAAGTGCCACTTAGATGCGATGTGACTTGAAGCCCTGGCTTGCATTTCAGGATCATCGAATAAGGCCTTTAGCTGACGTGCCGCACCTACATAATTAGTCCCGTTGTCAGAATATATGTCGGACGGAACGCCTCGTCGAGATACGAATCTGTCCATAGCCGCCAGGAAAGCATCGGACGATAAATCGGAGACCAGTTCAAGGTGGACCGCCTTCACTGACATGCATATGAAGAGCGCCAAATATGCCTTTGTCGTTTTGCTGTTTCGGCGGCGAGCTTCTTTCAAAACAAATGGTCCACCGTAATCCATCCCCACGTGTAGGAATGGTCGGTGAGGTTCAACTCGATGCGATGGTAAATCGCCCATAATAGGAGAGGGCCGTCGGGCCTTAGTGCGGGTGCAGGGAATACACGAAAAAATAAACCGGCGTACTGCATCCCTCCCAGACAAAATCCAAAATTTACGTGACAGCATTGCGAGGATCAACTTGGGTCCGCCGTGTAGATAAGAGAGATGATAATGTCGAATCAGCAACGTAGTGAGATGGGAATTTTTCGGTAACAATATGGGATGTTTAATGCCGTAAGTCAAAGAGGAATACCGTAATCGACCACCGACACGTATGATCCCTTAGTCATCAATAAATGGTGTGAGCTGAGCCAAAGTTGAAGGGGAAATGGTGTCAGATGAAGCTCTCAATTGTTTGACTAGCGAAGAAAAATGAGTCACCTGGGTCAACCGTACGGCAATAGTCAGGGCATGATTCAGCTCAGATCGTGTGGGCGGACCATAAACTATAGGACGCTTCGAGGCTGCTTCAATGAATCGCATTACAAAGGTGATTGACCTTTTCATCCTGGACAATGACGAGAAGCGGAGAATAATTACGTCATTGCCCGACGTAAGACGAACATGTAATACACTCTCAACCATGGGTTTTGTGTCAGGTAGCTCTTGAATAGGAATGACACGGAATATTGACCTCGGCCATTTAGTTTCTGGAAGACGTAGAAATGACGGACCTTTCCAATGAAGAGAGCACGCTATCATCGAATTCGGTAATAGACCACCGGACGATGGGTCGGCTGGATTGTCAGAAGTAACAACATAATTCCATTCGCAATCTGGGAGCAAATTATGTATTTTGGCTATGCGGTTTGTGACAAAAATCTTGAAATTCTTCGGCTCTGCCTTGAGCCATGATAATACTGTTGTTGAATCAGTCCAAGCACAAATCTTCGAGATTTCAATTTCGCAAGAAAGAGTGGAACGCAGTTTATTTAACAGCTGCGATAAAAGGAGAGCAGCGCAAAGCTCGAGACGAGGAATCGACAACAGGGGATCCAATTTTCCAGCTTTCAACGGTGCGACCTTCGTTTTACATGCCAGAAAGTATACTCTGATCTGGCCAGTTTCATAATATATGCGTAAATAAGCGGTAGCAGCATAGGCCTTTTGTGAAGCGTCAGAGAAACCAATTAGCTGGATGTGGACCGCACGATGAATATCGATGTGACGTGGTAAAGAAATGTTTTGCAGTAAGGGCAGTTCTGAAACAAATTGATTCCACGCTGTGCTGATGTGCGGAGGTAATACGTCATCCCAGCCTAACTTTTCTTGCAAAAGCTGTTGCATTACGCATTTAGCCCATAAAATGGTTGGTCCTAAAGCGCCGATCGGATCAAACAATCTGGCAATAGTCGATAAAATTCCACGTTTAGTCTTGGGCGTTTCATTGATGTTGATATGGTAAGCGAATGCATCGTACAATTTTACGTCCTTACTAAATTTGTGTTCCAAGTTGAACAAACGCTTCAATGCCAAGGAGTAAGAATTGCCAAGTCCATATGAACTGTCGAAAGCTGCCATGGAAATACTAGATGGATTAGTTCGGGACACCTTATCGAATTCTGAATACTCCTTTTGGCTGAAAACGTCTCTGCGAAAAGGAAGAGCGGTACAGAACCTTCCAGTCAGATCTCGAGATACCGTTTTTGAGAACCACTTTTCACATAGTTCATCCTCTGTTGTGTGATTAATTGGAGCGTCGGGTTCTTCAATCAACCAGAATTGAGCCAGCAAGGTTTCGATAGACGGTGTCGAAGTAACGGAAAGCGAGGTTACAGGCGCGTCACAAGATACATCAACAGATCCAACGATAACCCAACCAAGAGCAGTGTCGAATGCGGATGGATACCCTGGTTGCCGTATAACTTCAGTGCAAGATCGCATAATATGCGGAAATAAGTCACCACCGATTAAAATGTCAACCTTGGACGGAACATCAAATTTCGGGTCTGCCAGCAGCAAATGTTGATATCTCTCGCGCACAGCTGACGGTAAACGTGTCACCGGCATTAACCCCGTAATCTCAGTCAATATGATGATTTCGTCGGACGATAATACCGGATGGTGCGAATGATGAGGTGTAAAAGCAATTGTAGTTTTCCCCTTAACCTTAGAAACCGGATTCTGAGACAGGCCAACAATCTCAGTAAGACACTTTCGACGAGGTAAATTGAGACGTGAAGCACATTCGGAGGTTATGACTGATACTTGAGACCCACTGTCCAGTAATACTCTAACAGGATGAGGTACATTGAAAGAGTCAAATACATTCGCCATGGCTGTACCGAGAACTACAGTACCGGTTGATTTCGAAAGGCCTGCAAATTTAACCTGTGATTCGGTGTTAATAGCTTGTTGACTTTCGCCTTCACTAGATTTGGTAACAGAGCTTTGAGGGTTAGTGATTTCTGGGTTACGATGAAGCAAAGTATGATGCTGTTTACCACATTTAGAACACACTGCCTTCGACGAGCAAGATGAAATCATATGGGAGGCGCTTAAACACGAAAAACATAATCGCTTGGATGTCACAAATTCCTTGCGTTTATCTGAGGTCAACCTTTTGAACGCGAAACAACGGTAAATTGGGTGAGATGAACAATCGCAGTATGAGCAGTTTTTGACAGACGCATCAGCGGTGGTTGTCGTGAACGCGACTTTAGGCACACGATTAGACGATTTGCCAACTTTTGGATTCGAGTATACGGGAAGAACACCTTTAATATTTTCTAGAACCTTGCATCTTTGTTGAACGAATGAAATAAGAGTATCAAGCATTGTTTCGGATGAAGCGACATTTTCAAACAATTGGCGAGTGTTTGGATCAAGAACTCGAGAACCGACGTAAAAAAGAAGAAAACCGGCGAGGTCAGTTACTCCAAGGGCTTTCAACGCAGCTATGTTTTCCTGGAACGTATTAATGAACATCGTCAGAGACGACAAAGATTCGTGCGCAATAGGTTTAAAAGAGAACAATTGGTCAACATGGGCCGTTGCTAACAAACGTTGATTATCAAACTGGTCCATCAAAGCCCTCCAAGCGATAGGATAGTTGGCTGCGGTTAATGGAACTGACTTGACGATATACGCAGCTGGACCAGAAACGCAGGATAACAAATAGTGAAAACGAGATATATCGTCAATACTAGAATTCCTATGTACTAATGACGTAAACGTGTCACGGAACGAGCGCCAATGAATGATGGACCCGTCAAACTTGGGCAATTCAATTTTAGGCAATGCATGACCAGTATCTACGCGAGGCGATGAAGATGTAGCATGAGGGGTCGAAGTAGCTTGAACCGAAATATCGCAAATTTCGAAATATAATCTGTCAACCATATCAGTAAGTGACGAGTCGATACGTTCAAAATCATCAGCGCGATTTAATTCGACGAGGACCTGGATTATGGACG
Organism: Sipha maydis; assembly: GCA_034509805.1. Lineage (NCBI taxonomy): Eukaryota > Metazoa > Arthropoda > Insecta > Hemiptera > Aphididae > Sipha > Sipha maydis. The sequence continues at coordinate 8,308 of JASXSY010002403.1, read as the reverse complement.
ATTGTTCATTGTTGAAACGTTCAAGAAATTGTTCTAAACCACGCATGCGTCCAGGTACCAATGACAGTTCGTCAGGATTATTTTTTGCGTTTACAGCAAAGGCGTGCAAGTCCGTGATTGATTTAAGTGCACGATCACGAGACAATCGATGACGTGTGAGACACTTCTCAGTCTCGCCGACTACGTTTTTTCGCGACATGATGGTGCGTACGACAAATTTCAAGAAATACGGAATTCCCTATCCGGCTCGAAGGACCAGAAAATGTGCACCCGACCTTCCCGATGCGATAGTGTTCGCGAGATAGGGCCGGAATGCTGGTGGAAAGGGATGGTTCAATTACAAACGTGATTTGGTTTTAATAATAAAAATTTAGTGGACTGTATATTAAAAAAAATCTAATAAATAATACAACAAATATTAATTGTAATTACCTTATGCAATAAAGGGCCAAGGGGGGATACATACAAAGTACCTTGTCCTCAAAGGGCGCACAATAAAAAACATACAAATATCTACATTTAATACATTTAAAATAAGCAAAAATTAATACATAAATATGACCTGGATGGCAGAATGTCGACGTGTTCCGTGATGGCGTGAAGGTTGCAGCGAAGGAGCAAATAATGTTCACTATGGCGGATCAACGGGTGAAATGTGCGTAAAGACGGTAGAACGTAACGGCACACGTGGAGTCACCCGAATGACAGTGATTGCGGACAAAAATGTAACGTTGCGGCGATTGGCGTATGCGAGCGTAATAATTATTACAAAGGGCAACGCGTTAACAACGTTCACAAATTCAATAAGATCCGAACCAAAAACAAAGAACGAGACAATAAAAAACGCACGCGGTAATAATTAAAGAAAAAAACAACAACAACGCGATCCGCCTGTAGACACATAACCGTGACGCAGTATATATTGATGACACTGCACCCTAGCGACGAGGTGGCTAGTGACGCGTAGTAAAAATGTCATGGAAAAATATACTGGTCAACGGCAGGTGTCGAAATTGCTGGGGCGGGGAAAACAGGCTCGATGGTGGCGGCGGACATCGATGACTAACGACGTTAAAACCTCCATCGATCTCGTGGAGGTTATCTGAGCCGCATTCCTCCGGTACCGAACAGGATGCTATATTCAATGTTGCCAGTGCATGGGCTGATTTGAGTGTTTCAAACTTGAAGAATGGGTGGAACAAACTATGGCCTGATATAATACCGTGCGAATCTGAAGAAACTGAGCCTGTTAGTGTTGAAGAAATAGTACAACTTTGTAATAATGGACTGCACAGTGAAATATTATCAACGAAAGAAGTAACAGATTGGTCAGAAAATGATAAGCAGGATGGAGGGTTTGAAATTTTGAATGATGAACAAATTATTTTGAATGTCACTGCCGTTGAAGAAGAAGAAATTGATGAGGATGTCGAAGATTCAGGGCTTGACTTAAAACCGCTAACTAGCCATTCAGAAGCAGAAGCGATGTTATCAAAGTGTATTGATTAGTTTGAAGTACAGGAAGAATCAAATGCTACGCAAGTCTTACTTCTACGTCAAATACGTAATATTGCTGCTAAAAAAGCTAGAGAATCAAAAAACCAAACTAAAATTACAGATTTTTTTTTATAATAAGTGTGGTATGTACGAGATGTTTATAATTAATATGTGTTATAATAATTTATTTATATGTTATATTTTTTTTATATGTATTATTTTTAAAGTACACACACGTAAAAATATAATAAATGTGTGTATATGTATGTACACGTTTTTTTTTTTGCAAAATTTCCGTTAACCGTCATAGCCCCGGTCCCGACAGTGACGGTTAATCGAAGTTCTACTGTATTCTTAAAATTTGCTTCAACATTTATAATATTATGAATAATTTTTTTGAGCGTCAGTTCGTATAATGTGCAATTATCTCCATGAAAATTAATATATATTGTTTTTGTTATTTTAAAATTTCAAATATTTATTTAAATAAAAATACTATAGTTATTTTATGTTTAAAGCTGTCTTTTTCAATTTTATTTAAGAAATGTGTTTTTTGTACCTAATTTTAAAATTTATATTTGTTATACTAACACACAATTTATCAAAACATTTTATAATCTTATGTTTACAAGTACCATTACCAAAATATAAATATTTGTAAAGTTATAAATATATAATTTATTCGTTAAATAAAATATTTTTTATACTACTATTTAGAACAACTGGAATTTAGTAAGATTAATTATAATTAATTTCTACAATTATCAATAATATTTATGATGAGCATTTAATTTAATTTTTTGTTATACATATTCATAGATTTTTTCAACTAAAGTTAATTTAAAATAATTTTTATGAACAATTAAATGTATAATTTTATCAGTTTACTTAGATAAAAATTAATAATCTATTTTAAGAAGAATGTGTACGAGATTATAAAAACTGTAACTGAAACAATTTCATATAAAACCGTATTATAAATTACTTAATCAAAATGAAAATAATGTTTCTAATAAATACGATTACATACAAAACTTTAACTTTAGAAACATGTCTACAATAATGTCATTTGAATCTAATTTTTATATATAAGTGAACAATGTAATGTAGCGTATATATATAGTGTAAAAACGGACGTATATTAATAGGTATAATTAGGTAGGGTTCGGGTATAGATAAATTCAATACTGTTAAATCTAATTGAAGATGTTTACTGATTAAAAGTTACGCAGGATCGAATTAACGCTTTCGCTAAAGCTAGGGTGTACTGTTATTGATATGATTTATTGGTTATGCCTAATCAAATTAATATTCCTATGTTGATTAATAATCGTAATTGTACTAATATTAATTATATGAATTCAGTTGTATAGCTTTTCAATGGTATCGAAGTACGTTTTGAATTTAGTTTAAGTATGAAAATACAGTAAATATCTAGACTAGAATTATAGTCATAACCCACAATAAACAATTAAACATGTATTTTACAAATGATTTCACTCCATGTCTGTTATTGCGTAGATACGAAATAATCATAATAATACAAAAAACTCAAGGAACTCTTTCACATTATTTCATTAGGCATTATTATATATATATTAATCAAATATTTTTAACCACCAAACACAAATATACACCCATTAAATAATTCTATGAATGGAAATTGTGTCTGAGGAAAACATAAAAAATTTAAGAAAATAGAAAATTTTTACTTTTTCTTTTTGAAATTTTTTTTAAAAAAAAAATGATTACTCCACTTGCATGTTTAGCAAATTGCAATTGAAAATTTTATATCGCCTTTTATTTACATTTAACTTCATTTTGGATAATATTAATCTATTTAAAATTAAAATTTATTAATAAAAATAACGATAAATATCCTTTTCATAAAATAATTCATATATTTTTTTCAATGCCATAATAAATGTCAAATGGTTGACCTTACTGTCACAGTTGATACGTATTGCATTTTTTCATTATTTTTTATTATTATTATATAAAAACCGAAAGTCATATTAATAAATAGTGTAACTTATATTTCAGTGTATTCGATGCAATTATAATTATTCATTAGTTCTTTTAATAATGATTTAATTTTTATAATTATACAGTTTTTATTTCTACCAAAAATTATAATACCTCAACATTCAAAATATTTCTATGTACTAATGTTATAAAGAAATTAGTTTGTAATTTATATAACGTAAGGTTGTTATTGATTTAATGGCCTCAACATTTCAGAACATTAGATGACCAAAAACGATTATTTAAATATTTGTTCACAGTTTCTACAAATATAAAGCTAAATTCAAGTTTTCAGTGCTTAATTTTTATGTTTTCCTCTTTGCAGGAATCATTTGCAATTCTAAAGTACGCATAAATTAATAGTAGCAACATGTTGAATTATTTTTTAACTGAAAAAAAAATCGGTTTTATCCGTAACATATATATTCATTTTCAAATCAATGAAAATATTTCAATGTTTAAAAATAGAATCACACAAAAGTTATAGTAATATAATTTCTAATCAATAATACACACAATGATATATTTTGAAGGTAGGTTATATAACTGTTGGTAAAAAAACAATACTATAAATCATTTGATAAAAGAGTATTTTAAAATTTAAAATGTTTGTATACAGTGAATAATATTTAAAAAAATTATAGTTTTGAATGCACCACGCAAAAAAATTGTTTTATTAAAATAAATATCAATAAATTAATAATTAATGAATTAATGAAAATAATTAATTAATATAAATAATTCATGAATTATTCATAACTTACATAATATATAATATGATTAATTTTTTATCGTATTCAACTGTGTATGGGGTGTTTGTTATACACATAAGTGTAGAAATACTTCAATAATTACATTGTTAAATATTTTTGTTTAGGATTTATGTAATAGGTTAAAATCTTAATAAAATTATTTTATTTTTTATTTAAATTATATGAGTTGTGTTGGGCTATAGGTACCTACTACTCAAGCGCCAATATGTGATTTCGGAAATTCGATTGCGTACCTTGTTAGTAAAATCCAAAGTATTTTTCGGGTATCCAAAAATATAAATGTGTTAAAATTATATTCAAAAAAATATTTATTAATAAAAAATTTGAGTTACAACAATACCTCGACCGTAGGATTATCACAAATGAAATAATTCAATAAGAATTTCGACCGTAGCAAGACAATAGAAAAATCCAATGGATAATCCATAGAAAATAATGTACATATATCGCCATAAAATAAAAATACCATTACAAGTTAGAAAAAAATAGCATGATTACATTTGAGGAGGAAAAACAATTTTACAAATATATTTCATTACAGAAGACACTTTTTTATACTGAATACGATTACATATAGCTTATATAAGAAATACTTTTTTGGTTGATTTAAGTTATGATAATTAATGTTTATAGTCATAGATCACTTCTTAAAAATAATTGTATAGATCTTTAATTCATAAGAAATGACTTTTCAATTTAAGATTACGAAAAAGGAACTGATTTTACTAATTTGTTCATACTATCATATTTGTACAGAACTTGTTAAACAATTATTTTTAGTCTATTCATTTTTATTATTTACACAACTGTTATTGTTTTAAAAATAAACGAGAACAAAAAATTTTTAAATATAAAATTATATTTTTGAATTTCGTATCAGTTTCTCAAGTTAGAATAATATTGTATAATAGTATTGTATGAAATATTAAATTAAATAGGGACAAATTTTTCTATTTTTTTTTTTTCTATTCATAAAGTGTATTTAAAAAATATTCTTATCTGGTCTAGATAAAGCTAGTGAGTTAGGTAAGTTATTTAGTTATCAATCTATAAACTATATAAATATAACTAATATTAACTATAAAATATTAACTGAGATTCGTTTTTGATCAGTGGAAATGCTCATAAGAAAATAATTCAATATTTTTTATGTCAGTGGTTCTGACTTATCGATTGATAAACATTTTACTTCTGTTTATTTTAAATCTTAAATTAGCCAACGAGAAACTATTTATAGGTTTAGTCAGAGCACAATTGTTCAATTTCACTGTTTATATTTATATAGTATCAGAATATTTGAGAAATAACTTTAATAAAGAGCTAACTAAATGTGATTTCCTAAGAAATAATTCTTCAACGTAAACTTTTAGATCTCTCATACTAGTAACTGCAAAAATAATTGGGTACAAACATGTTAAATAAATAAACAAAATTCAATTTTATAACAATATCAATAAAAATTATTCACTTTGTTTAAAATATTTCCTTTCCAAAACAATGATAAAAGTACATACTAAAAATGTGTGATTTGTGTAATGTGTTATACATTTTAACAATATCCTGGTCTTTATATTCACTATTCTGAGCTCAAAATTATTTTTTAAATACAATAATTTATATTTATATTTATCATAGGGTGACCTTAACCATTATTTTATATTTTCAGTTCCATAATTCGTTATTGAACGTTATTTATAACAGTCATTAACTTAAGTTATGTTCAACAAACAATTATAGATATTGCATTATAAATTAAATGATTCACCCAACATTTTACTAAAAAAAAACGTTTAAAATATTTATCGTTTTTTTTTTTTAAAAAAAGTTTCATCAAAAAATTGTAAGTTTTAAAATGGTTTACCTAACCATTATAAAATTATTTTTTCTTGAACTTTTTAAATAATACGTTCATGAACATTTAATCAGAAGAACCTTTTACAGTAATACGTTTCCCGTTTTGTTGAATTTCTATGTGAACGTTAGTGAGACGTAACATTATCAGAGTAAACTGTGATAATGACATCATAACTTAGTGAGTTTGTGATTCAATTACTACGTATTTTCGTTAGTTAATATTATTTTACAATAAACTAATAATTATGCCAAAAATTATAAATTATGATAATTCATTTAGGCGGTAGGCACATTAAATATTATGCTGAAAATAAAAATATACATACAAAATTCAAAATTGCAATTATATATTAGCAGTGAAATTCAATTAAACAACATATCAATCATTACCCATATCATCTTGGTCATCTCTTAATTTATTTTAAATTTATATTTGTGTTTAATTCACATTTTCACATTTATTAACAGAATTAAGTATATTGACATGCGACGATCATATATTTTTATTATTGTCAAAAGTAATCATCAGCGATTGAACTTATATTGGTTAATTTTTTTTCAGAGTCAGATGATATTCTTGGAACATATACTTAGTTCATACCTTAGTTATTAGTAAATATAAATTTAAAAAATGCTATAATATACAATTATTAGATGTAATTTAAATTTTATTTTCTGTTTTATTTTAATGTACTTATTCCTTAAATCGTTTTATATCTAAAATAATCAGAAGATAGTATTGATTTATTATTATTTTATTTGTTTTAGGAGGTCTTTCATTTAATTTTTTTAAGAATGTGTATTAAATTATAACGTTCATAGTGTAGTTGTTCAAAGAGACTGAACTACGAAAATTGTTTAATTGTTTCTAAGAATTTAATAAGTTATTTCGTTTCGCATGTCAAATTTTTAAAAAATTATAAGATTATAACGTTTTCCGATAAATAATTCAGTTTACTTAATAATTGATGATATTATTTCATATGAAGACCTTAATTTATATAAAAAAATAATGCTTAACTTAAATAGTTTTTTTGCGTTTCATTCAGTAATTCTGATTTATAATATGGTTGTACTTATAAATTAAAATTAATCTTATAATCTTGAATAATTTTCAACCAGTCATGGTTAAAGAATTTAAAAATTTTAAAAATGTTTTCAATAAAATTTAAAAAACAAAAAATGTCAAATTTATTCAAGTAGATCGAAAGCAATTGTAATGATTCGCTATCCTTACAAATTATGAACTATTTTTATTTAATTAAAACGCCCATATTATATATATTCACTATAATATTTATTGATTTGAGGTAATTTATATTCGAGTCAATTTTAACTTTAACCCTAAATCAATTTAAGTGTACTTTGAACCAAAAGCAAATCTAACTAATATATCCATGGTTTTGTCTAATGACTGAGTTAAAATCATCTCAAGAACTGAATAAAAATTGTATAACAATTTACAATTAACCAATTTTGGTGTCGAATGGGTTTATACTGCAGAATATACTCATGAAGAATTCTTAAATATTATATACTTATACGTTATATCGGTCTGCACCAAAACAAAATTACGATGACACAATAAAATGTTATACGAACCTAAGAAAAATAACTACTCTGAAATACGACATGGAAAGTAGACATAGTTTTTAACTATAGTGATAATATATCTCAAATAAGCAGAAGCAGCTTTCAAATATTTAGTACATCTTCATAATGTTTTATGTATATTTAGACTTCAGAATAAATATCTTGATAACTTTATCGGTAACGCAATTTTTAATGACGGTGAATGACATAAATATGACAATAAAAATCCCTTATTAAATGCACATTATAATACATTATAACATCTTCAGTCAGTCTGACAGTGACATTTAATACGGTCACGCGTTCAATACGTTCGTTTGCTCCGTTATCAGTATTGTTACTTATGTAAATTAATATTGATCGTTGCGATTTTAACATGAATATGGGATATATAGTTTCAGTTTCGAAGACTTATTTAAGTTAATGCGTGCAACAAAATATTAAAGGAAAATAACTCGTTCGTCAACGTCTTCAAACTAATCTGATACTTTAGACTAACCTATGATAAAAATAAAAAATCCACTCTCACTTCATATATCAATGAAATTTCCTACATTAATTGTGCC
>JASXSY010002402.1:0-54685 GCA_034509805.1 Sipha maydis | reverse complement strand
AGTCAAAACTAAACCCTGGAGTAGTATAGCTAGCTAAGCTGGATCTACGACCGCTCTGATGTTGAAAAGGTATAATTTTACATAAAAATAATTATCTTATAAACTAAAACATTTTATTTTTTAGGTATACGAGGTGGGCTCACGCAGGCGAGTATGCGGTATGGGAAAGCTAACAACATCAAAACACCACAATATGATCATGCAAAACCTAACTCATGGATTGTATACCAGGATTGTGAGTATAATTAATAATATAAATAATTATAAGAGATATTCATTTTTTTCGTTTAATTTCAGGTAATAACTTGTATGGATGGGCTATGAGCCAGTATATGCCATCGGGAGGATTCCAGTGGGTAGAACCTACATTAGACGGATTGAATGATTTAACCGACACATCTCCTATTGGACGTATGTACGAGGTAGATATTGTGTATCCCCAACATCTACATGATAAGCACAAGGACTTACCATTCCTACCGAACAACAGTATACCAACGGGTTCAAAAGTACAAAAATTAATGGCAACTGTAGAGTCTAAGAAGAATAATATTATACACTATCGTAACCTACAGCAGGCTATAGCCAATGGGCTGGTAGTTGAAAAGGTAAATATTTAAAACTAATTCTGTTATGTATATATAATAAATTTTTAATATTATGTAAAAAAAATATAATTATGATTTTTATTTACCTCTGGTTCAATTTTCATGATGCACTGTTCAGCTAGCTGAATAGTGGCAAAGAGTTTTAGCTGGCTCACATAGTTCCAAGTATTTTTCGGGATATCTGATGAAATCAAGTCGTCATGTACGTTTTTGATTGTTATCGCCATCTCTTCCACTTTTTCAACTCTTTTGAAATTGTTTTTAAAGTATTCGCACATCTCTTCGAATTGTTGAATTACACTTGGTCTGGTAAACGATGACTTCCGCACCATAAGCTCGAAAATAGCCCATTCCAGATATTGTAATGTAATAAGATCCGAACGGTTGAGCAGTACACGGCAACCAGGTTTATTATTGTCTTCTATCACCAACACATTCTCGCCCTGGTACACCATGCTTTGAATCCAGTTCCAAAAATATAATGCATTTATATTTTGCAGGTTTATCCAGTATAAATGATAAGATATTTCCCATAAGCGAAAATATTCTACGCATAAAGTCTATTGAAATAGATACGTGTCTTGATGCTGTTATAATGTGGGCGACTACGTTGAAGTGGTCTGATGGATCCAAACCAATGCTTATAAACTTCCGTTTTGGAAAGTCGATGGTAAATATTGTTGCATCGATGAGTTTGCTTGGTGGTGTTGGTGCGATATATTCAAACTTCTTAACGGTATTGTTGACAGTTGAACCAGCCATTTTAATTTAAAACACTTTGAGAAAAATAAGAAAAGACGTTTACTAGTTACGGTGTCTCGAGAGCGACTGAATCAAAAGACTCTTTGACATAGGGTTTCGCTATAGATTTTATTAATAAAAGGGTGGGGGTTTGACCAAACTCAGACAGGTCTCAACCAAATGCTTGCAGGTCTCGACAGGCATGTACCTTACGAATATGTTCATGACAATTATGTCGGCTTTTCTTTGTTCCAATCCATGATATACAGTTTATATCAATACATTCATTTACAACTCTAACCATATGACTAATACTTATATAATATGTATACAATAATAATCTTAAATATATCATTTTTTCATCGATAAAATATTTACGAGATTAAATAAATCTCTTATCAATTTATTCGTTGTGATAACATTACCCGGTGTGCTGACAAAATAATAATAATAAAATCTTTTATCATGTGATAACATAACCCTTTGTGCTGATAAAATAATAATAATAAAATCTCTTATCATGTGATAACATTATTGGTAAAATATCTTATCAATGTGTTATATCATTATCAGTTATAGGTTACGTAAACGATCGGGCGGCGCTAAGGAAAAAAAATATCGGCGGCGGCGGCGGCGGCGGTGACTGTGGGTGGGCGAGGGTTGTGGTGTTGTCTGGGCGGAGGGTGGTGGGGGCTACGGCTGGGCGGAGGGTCGCGGGGGAATCTCGGCGGCGGCGGATCCGGCGGGTCGCGGGGGAGGCTGTGCGGCGGTGGCGACTACTGAGACAGCGGTAGATCGGTCAGGTTGCGGGGGGAGGGTGTGTTTGTCGACTGGTTTCGGAGGGTGAGGGTGTGTTTGAACCTACCTTTCCATTCTACTAGTAGTATATAAAGTATATAGTAGTATATAGTAGTATAAAAAGGGCGGTTCTGGATATCCTCCCCCTTAATTTTACATGTAAAAGGATACGCCTCTATGTATAGGCAACCCGTAGTACAGATCCTCTCAAATTTGTATGAATTACTCAATATAGGCAACCCTCAACACAGATAAATCTAACGAAAACCACTACCTTCCCCTTAAAACGCAACATTCAGCACATATAAACCTAACGAAACCCACTACCCTTCGCTTAGGATGCAACCCTCAACACAGTTAAACCTAACAAAAACCACTATCCCCCCTCCCCCCCTCAGAATGTTACCATCGACACAGATAAACATAACGAAACCCGCTACCTTACCCTTAAAACGCAACATTTAGCACAAATAAACCTAACGAAACCCATTACCCTCCGCTTAGAATGCAACATTTAACACAGACAACCCTAACAAAAACATTGACTCTCTTTATAAATACTATTCTTAACACTGATAAACCATACCTTAAATAATACACTTAACCGGTCAAACCATTCCATCTCCTTTAATGAAACTATTATCACAATCACACCCTACCAGGCCCATCCTCTTAAAATGAAAATAATCACAGACAGCAATGAATCCATCCCCCTTTATCAATATTTTTGGTATCATCTGCAATACATGAAACTTATTCCAAACCATTATCATCTAATGCCCCCCCCCCGCATTCTCCTAAAAAAGTCACATTTAATAAAAACCATGGCTACATAATGTATATATATATATATATATATACACACACACCAGCATGTCATGTGTTATTGTTTACATATCACTATCAATTTGTTTTATTATTATTATAGTTATTAGAGAAAATCAAAGACATTTTATTAGAGGTTTTGTTTGTCAATAATATTCAATTAATCTATAGAGAAATAATTATTTATAATAATAAAACATATCGAGCTGATGCTAAATTATATAATACATATGAAAATATAGGACTAATATATACAATAAATATGATTCAATACAGTTAAAAAAAAAAAAAAAAAAAACCTTATAACGTAATGAAATATATGCATTCACATGAATTTCAATATAAATATATTGCTCATTGTTCATTGTTTCATATACATATGTTAAATAACGTGCCTGAAGTGACATGTCTGAATTTGGATGAAACCTGTCGAGTTTTGTCCAAAACAAATATAATTTGGAAATCACGAACATACACGAACACACACGAACATATACGACTATACACGATCGTTTACTAAATATAATCTACTGCTCTTTAAAAATATGCTCATTACCTGTCTAGTATTCTGCATTCAACATAATCATGTTCTCGTGTAGTGTATGTGATAAAACCTTTACAATGATTAATAATCTACGTAGACATAGACATGCAAAGTCACATGATGTACCTAGTACAGTGTCATGCAGTATATGCTCAGAAATATTCATACGGAGAGATAACCTCATCAGACATAGCAAGGAAAAACATCGTAAGTATTTAACAATTTAATATATTTGTAAACAAGACGACTAAGTGTATCTTAGTAAAACTTAGTTTCATTACACTATCTAAATATAATATTATTTTAAATTATATAACTATTAGTTATCATTAGTATCAGTTATCATTCAGATCTCGAACTGAACGGTTGTGCGTTTCGTATAGAGCAATTCATATCGTTTTTCCAGCTAATTAAGTTCATAGTCCATACTGTGTGTTTTGAATTTAATTATTCATTATAACAAAATCGATTTACATAACTAAATTATCATATTACACATTAATAATATCCAATAGATCATACCTATGTGCAGTAGCTGTACTACTAATATAATAAAAGCACCTTCTGTAAATTGTAATGACTGTAAACAGTTTTGGCATGCTAAATGTCAAAAGCTCAACAAAGAAGATGCAGATTATATAAAAGAAAGTGGTACCATTTGGAGATGTGACAAATGTACTGCTGAACGAAGATCATCACTTCAAATGGAAAATAAGATAACAGAAGAAAATACAAATTTATCAGCAATAAAAAGCATTATCTTAGAATTTAAAGATAGTTTCCAGAAATTCAAAGATGAGTCCTATAGTAATTTCAATACATTAAATAATAAAATAAATATGATCGATCAAATTTTGACTGAAAATAATCTCTTAAAATCACAAATAAACCAACTCGAAAATAAAATTGAAATAATGGAACGCCGCTTAATAGCCAACGATATTGTCATCGATGGAATACCGGAAAATAAGTTGGAAAACTGCGCTGAGTTGTCCTGGTATTAAAACATCACGAGTTGCGTATCCCTTACATGTTTCATTAAGTTTTAGTATTCCTGTTCCTTCCACTACGTGATTGCTCGATTCTTGATCAGAATCACAGGTTATAAAAATAGTCTCTCCATTTGATACATACAACCATGCGTTCTGCGACTTAAGTTTATGAAAAATTGTTGTATTGATTTGAATATATCTTATCTCGCAGCTTGTTGGTACTTCTAAGGGATCTTGCAATAATAATACTTCACAAATTGGTCTTGTACCTCTAGGATGCAAAGGATTTATTTCTGGACATAAAAGGAAATCGCTTGAGATTTTACAAGTTGAAAAGTGAAATTGATCAAATGTTGTGTACAATTCTTTTGTCTTACTTACAGCTAAAAAGTTATAATTAGGTTTTATATATACACAATTGTTAGTTTTACAAATTGGTCGTGGTATTAGTTCATATAAATTCAAAGTATTCTGATACACTAAAGGTAATGTTATTATAAATACAATTTTTGTACTTGAACAATATATAGCTATGTCTGAAAGTCTTAGCAGTTCATAAATGCTCACTAAGTCAATTTCTACAGGTAATTCGGTTCCTGTGGGTAGGGATATTTTAATATCTCTAATTTGTTCTAATAATTCTTTCGGTGATAGTAAGCTCGGATGAATTTGTCCTACTTTTGCTAATTGTATAGTTTCGAAAACGGTGTTTATTTGAAATATATATTTATTTAATATTAAATTAACGTAGCTAAAATGTTCTGTTACGTAATTTCTTATTGTTTGGGTTTTAGTAGAATTTTCGAGTTTACCGAGGTCTAACATTACTTTGTGAAAATTTGAACTACTTTGTAGTTGATTTAATTCTAAAACTTTAATTTGTTCCTTTATGAATTTAATTTGATTATTTCCCGTAACTTTGTTAATAATGGATTCGACTTTTTCAATACAATCTGAATTACATATTCCATATAAAAGTTGAGCAGTTTTTACTACTGTGTTAATAATACTACGTTTACTTTTAAAGTTATGCCCTATTGATGAAAATATCGCTCTTTTCTTTAGTTCTACTGTCGTGAGTAAATCTACAGTATATTTCATGTATCTCCCGCAATTGCTATCTATATGGGAAGTTAGATCTTCACACATACGTTTTGTTTCGCTAAGAAATTGGTCAGTTTCGTACCACTGTTGGTTTAAAGTAGCTAAATTAATATAAACGGTTAGATCCCACTTAGTTGTAGTTATCTTTATAGGTCCTCTGTTTTCGTAATATATACCCGATTGTTGTGTAAGTTTCTCGTCTGTAAACCGCTGTATGTTTGCGTCAGTCATGTAGCTAAGAGTCATTGTCATACATAATGTAAACCTGAAAAAATGTTAATGCCCTTCTAAAATTTTAATTAATTTATTAAACCCCATTCTCCGAATAATTTTGTCAAAAACACATCTAGTTAGTAATACATCTACACACGGGTTATGTAGTTCTAAATTACCGCAATGGTCGCGTTGGCATAACATTTCATGAGTTTCTTTTAGATTTAGTTGTCTACCTGGCTTTTCCAATACACTTATTGGTGATTCATGTAAAATCTGGTTGTTATCTAAGTTTATAAGTTTTATAACATAATGGTTGTCATTAAAAGTATCATAGGTCGTTATATTCAAGATCGTGTTATTATATTCTAAATATTTTAATATTTTCCTATCGGTCTCCCCGTTCCAGGTTATAAAAATCGGTATACTCGAAGTTTTATTAATATAATTTCCTATACTTTGTTTGGTTAGAGTATTAATAGGCGCGTGCATGCTGTCATATAATTGTGCTAGAGTTACGTACATCATTTTTATATTTTTCTTTTCAAAATGTATCTGACTGCATTAACTGTTTTTTTAAATTGTATTTGATTAAACGGGATAGATTCGTGCTGTCTATTGAAAACTAAAGGCTCTCCCTCTAGTTTTTTTACCCTGAATCTCTCGAGACTGTTTGCTATTGCCCCGGAGATAACGACTAAGTTTGTTTGATCTGTGTTCGTGAATTCGAAATCGGTTATGTAAAAGTTATAGGTCGGTAGTCTGGAAAATAATAATAATAATAAAATGTCAATAACGTCATAATACATTTTCTATAAATATTTTTACGTTATTTTTATGGATTCGATAATCCCTTCGCCCTTTCTTAATTGTAATATTTTCGTTATTATGTACGTGTGTTACTTCATATGGACCCGTCCAATTCCTACTAAAAGTATTGCGTTTATTATGTTCTTTTATAAGAACTTTATCTCCTACATGTACGTTAATTGGGTTCGAGTTTCTGTCATAATAATTTTTATTTACTACCTTCTTTTCTATCAAATTGTCACGTGCCGACTGTTGTGCTTCTTGCATAATACGTTTAAGGTCAAGAACATAGTTGTCGTAGTTATATAGTGGTTCCGGAGTGTTTAAGAATGCTGTGGGCAAATTTGGCTTCTTTCCAAATATTAATTCATACGGTGTAAAACCGGTGGACGTGTGTACGGTCGTGTTATATGTGAACATAGCGTAACATAATAGAACGTCTCAGTTATTGTCTTTGTCAACGAAACAGCGCAAATAAGTTTTTAATGTTTTATGTGACCTTTCTAAATAACCATTAGTTTGTGGATGCCACGGCGTGGTCTTATTTTTATCAATGTTTAATAACTTGCATGTTTGTTTAAATAAGTCTGACAAGAAATTGGTCCCACAATCAGTAAGTATTGAATTTGGTATTCCGTAAATACACACGAAATTTTCCACGAATGCTCTAGCTACCGTTTCAGCGTCGGTACTTGACTAGTGCTATTGCTAATGCATAACGACTAAGCTCGTCCTGAATTGTAAGTATAAAAGTATTGTTAGATTCAGTGACTGGTAAAGGTCCCACTATGTCTAAACAAATTCGTTCGAAAGGCTTAGTTGCCGTAGTTGTAATCATCATGTTCTGCTTAGTGTTTTTGTTAGTTTTTATCTTTTGGCAAGTTTCACACTGACGTATATATTTCTGTACGTCTTGATTTAATTCTGCCCAGTTATAATGTAATTTTAATCGTTTAATGGTCCTTGATATACCTGAATGTCCCCCTAAGACAGTGTCGTGATATTCTTTTATAATTTGGAGTTTTTCCTCTTTAGAATAATCCTGCTCTCTATATACGCATATTTTAATATCGGAGTCTTTAAAAATAAATTTGAACATTTTTCGAATTCTATCGAAGCTAGTAAGGGACGTATGTCCTTCTAATCGGATCGTGGAAAAATTTTTGATTAAATGCTTTTCGCAAAACTCTTTAATTTGCGTGATTATTTCGAAATAAGTTTTCGCTTCTACTTCATTCGCGTTTAGGTCGGGTACTGCGAATGTTATGATTAATTGGTCATCAATTTTATGTAAAATAAATTTATTTTCATTCATAAAATTTAAGTTAGTTAGGTTTTTATCTAAAATAACTTTTCTTACAGATTCTTTTGTAACATTACCATTACGAGGGATAGGTAAAAATAGAGTTTCGTTTGAGTTGGCTTTGGTTATATCACTATTTATCTCTGAATAATCTCGGTTAATTATAATATGTTTTTCTTCTTGTTCGAATTTACTAAAATTTAAAGAAATAGGATCCGAAGTTTGAATAAGATGTATACGCGATAAACAATCCGCGTTTGAATGTTGTGGTCCGGATCTATAAATAATTTCATAGTCGTATTCCGACAATTGTAAACGCCATCGCATTAATTGTGACGATGCGTCTTTTAACCCAAACAAATATGTTAAAGGTCTATGATCAGTAATAATTGTAAATTTTCGTCCGTATAAATAGGGTCTAAAATGTTTCACAGCCCAAATAATGGCTAATAATTCTTTTTGTATAACGCTATAATTTGTCTCGGCTTTATTTAAAGTTCTACTTGCGTATGCAATGGGTTTGTCCTTTGGTAGTTCCCCTTGGGATAGTATAGCACCTATTGCGAACTGACTTGCGTCGGTCATTAAAATACATTTTCCTGTTTCCCAATCAGGATAAGTTAATAGGGGTGGACTTATAAGTTTATTTTTTAATTCAGTATATGCATTATCGCATTTGTCTGTCCATACAAAAGGAATGTCTTTTTTAAGTAAATAGGTCAAAGGTTTAGCGATTTTAGCAAAGTTTGCTACAAATCTTCTATAGTAATTAAGCAGCCCTAAAAAGGATTTAATATCTTTAACGTTTTTAGGTTTTGGGTAATTTTGTATGCATTCGATTTTACTAGGATCAGGGGAAATGCCATTTTCGTTGATCACGTGCCCTAAATAAAGGACTTCTTTACGTAAGAAAGAACATTTATTAGGTTGAAGCTTGAGATTATGAATTCGCATACGATTAAAAACATGTTCTAATTTATTCTGATGGTCACGGAGACTGGATCCATGTACGACAATATCGTCAAGATATGCCATACACATCTCTTCTAAACCGGTTAACACCGCGCGCATCGCTCGAGTGAACGTGGCGGGTGCCGAACTTAAACCAAAAGGCATGCGTAAGAATTCATAATGTCCGGATTTACTGGAAAATGCAGTTTTGTGTGTATCACTAGGGTCAATTTTTATTTGATGATAACCGCTAGCTAAATCTAATGTTGAAAAATAATTTGAAGCCCCTAACGAATCGAGTATTTCGGTTATATTTGGTAACCCATAGGCTTCTGTCTCTGTTATTTCGTTTAATTTCCTAAAGTCTACACAGACTCGTAATTTTGGTTTTCCCTCTTTATCTAAATTCTTCTTTTTTACTACTACTAAGGGAAAATTAAAAGGAGATACCGAGTTTTTAATAATTTTATTGTCTTTCATTTCACTTATTTGTTTTTCAACTTCCTGTTGATATGCCCAAGGTAACCTATAAGGTCTTATGTTAATTGGTTTGGCACCTCTTGGTGTTTTTATAGAATGTTTTACTATATCAGTTGAGGACAATTGGTCACCTTCCAAAAAAAATACGTCCGAGTAATTTATGCATAGATCAAGTAAGTTTTCCCTTTCTTCCGAATTCAGATGATCCGTTTTTATAAGAGTAGTGAGAGTGTTTATTCTATCCTGACCTGGGTTTCCATTGAAATTTGTAATCGTTAAGACCTGTTCCTCATATGGTTCCCACTTAATGTTACTCGAAGTTATTTCATCAATTATAAAAGGTTCTTCTGAAATGTTTATTATACTACTTATAATTTTATTGTCGATTACCGGGCTTACACTATTTGCCATAATTACGTCATCATTTATTTCTTGATTTTTAATAGTTAAAATTTTATGTTTAATCTCTTCGTCCACAGAAATAGCCATAACGCAATTACTGCGCGGCGGAATAACTAATGTCTTTACAACCGTTTTACATTTTGGCATCATGAACATATCACGACTGAAATCTAATACAATTTTATTGTTTTTTATAAAATCACGTCCTATAATTCCGGATTCGGGTACACGGAAATCTGCAGCGACGACATCGAATTTAATGAAGAATTCTTGACCCTCTATTTTTATAAGCGTATTAACTGTGCCAAAAGTATATATTGGATTGGCGGTAATGCCACTAACTATTCGTTTTTGCGATTCGTCGACTAGTACGTGTTTTTTTAATGCTGAGATTTTTATTATACTCATATCTGCTCCCGTGTCTACAAGTAATTTAATTAAATTGGGCTCAAAATTTAGTGAAGAACATTTAACGTGTTCCTTTTCCATATAGGTAATAGTACGAACAGTGTTCTCGATTTCACCTACTGACCTACTGGAGTTCCCTTGATTATTATCGGAGTTATTGCCTTGTTTCCTCTTTCTTTCCTCATTAAAAATTCTTCTACGACAATCCTCAATAACATGGTTGTCTCTTTTACAATATTTGCAATATTTTATTTGATTATTATTCATACGAAAATCATTATTTTTATAATTTATTAATTTATGTTCACTGGTCCTACATTCGTTACTGTAGTGTCCCATTTTATTACATTTATGACATTTAATTTTACTTTTATCGTTATAATTCTTTTTAAATTGATTTCGATTATTATTTTTATTATAATTTTTATATTCACTACGCTCATTTAATTTCTCTTCTTCGATCGCAAGAAATACGGCCTCCTCAAAAGTAGCGACTTGATTTGCTTTTAAAATTATTTGAATACTATAATGAATTCCTGATATAAAAATACTTAGGGCCTGCGATTGTATTGTTTGAGCGATTATTTTGGTTTCGATTGCGTTCTTCCCTGACGTCAATGCGTAAGTTAATTCATGATATATTTTCTCTACACGATTTGCGTAATCTTGTACGCTTTCCCTGTCGTACTGTTTAACTTGACTCAACTGCTTTTGCAAAAATTGGACTGAGTGTGTTTTACCGAAAATGGTTCGTAAATGGTTTTTAAGCTCCTCCCATGACGTTATCTCCCTGTACCTGACTGCTTCATTTGCTTTATCGGTTAGTTGAGATAAAATTGCTGTTAAAATCATAGGTTTGATAGTATCGTCTATATGTTTGAAAATAAACTCGCATTTATTTTCGAATGACGTTAATGCACCCTCGTTTCCACCTGCGAAACTAGGTACCATTTTAAGAGCTTCCCCAAAGTTAAGTGTAGTAGCCATATTTTCTAAAATGGATACAACTTCTCTATTGTTAGCGTATAATGTATGATTTAAAATTGAGTCGTTATCGGTCGAGTTGCTAGAGTCACTAGTATTAATTGTATTTTCAATTGTATCGCTATTTGTTTCTAAATTATTTGTGGTATCTACTGAAGTACCTAAACTTGATTCATCGGTGTCTATTAAATTATCGTTATATGTGGACCCGCTTCTAGTAGTCATTTACTAGGTTAAACAAAAATTAAACTTCCCCAGGCTTTCAGACAGACCATAAATTGTGCAAGTACTTACAACTGGTTCATGGCTGACTGATGTTGAAACTTTCCTCTTGAAGTTCCAAAAAAAAAAAAAAATTTGAATGGTCCGGTCTACCTCTGCTGGGCTTGACTCGGCGTAATACCCTGGTTGGTTGAACGTACTGCGGAATTTGAACTGGAGCTGGTGGTTCGTCAGAAAAAGAAGGTCCTTGAACTACTGACTTGGATTAGGCTCTTGAAAAGCGTTGCCGAAGTATGTTTCGTTCAGTGTGACCCCACACCTGACACCAAAATTTATGTAGTGAGCTGGCTACGTCTAGTCAACTTACAACAAATATATGACGAAGTCCACTCTTGTCCCTTGTTCTGGTTCAACAGTCGTGCTGAATTTAAAGATGTGTAAAAAAAAAATAAAAAAGGTTTTGTCGGAAAATAAAAGTACAACACTTTTGAAAAGTATAAGTTTAAGTTTATTTTACGGAGATTAAGACTGGCAGTCACATCGACCTGCTCAGGTAATAGTAAGCTTAAAATCTAATTTGTAAAGGGGACTACAGCCGTATTTATATCATAAATATGGGTGTAGCCTTCTACGTCGTACAGGAAACAACCTTCAATAATACATAAGGTTTTTCCTGTTTTCGTAAACAAATTCTACGTGATACAAACTTATTTTGGCACTTAAATCTAAGGTTAGTTCCTGCTTATATGTTAGGAATAATAATATGTATATAAAATAATAATGTTAATAATGCTATACAAATACATCTCAAGGATTTTGGAATAAGGAAACAACATAATAAAATAAAAGTAGTAATCCGGGATTACTACATGCAGCTGAAATAAGTGCTGATCTAAAATAAATCAAAATACAGCATCAAATAGATTACTTAAGTACTCTAGTAAGATAAAAATATATTTTAACTATATCAAAATTATACAATTAGATATATTATTTCATTAAGTCATTGAATACATAGGTACATAAAAATTAAATCAATTATTATAGAATCAATGGAATGTAGTATGTACAAGTACCTACTTAACAATGAAATGGTAATATTGTTTATAATAATAAAAAAAAAAGTACCTTATAGATGTTTTAGATTGTGATAATGTACAATCAATACTATTTCTAACACAACAAAATTTGGAAATGGGAACTGGTTTAAATTGTTTCAATGATGGTTCTTTTAATTTTGTTCATTGGCATCTAATATCAGTAGAAGAAAGTATGTCTATTTTATCCAAAGAATTTCTTGAAAAATTAGATAACCAAATAATTACAACATGCTAACATGTAAAAATGGTAAAATAATGACTATTATACAACTTAAAAGTGAATAAGTATTAAATACAGAATTGTATATATTATATTATTTCTTAGCATATAAGTGTATACATCCTAAAAATAATTAAGTAAGTAAGCAGCGGTAGGTAAACAACGAATTAAATAAAATTTTACTTATATAAAAGCAAAATAATAGCAACAATATGTTTACAGCATTCTAAAAGTCCAGCGGCACATGTACAAGCAAATGTTACAATTTTAAGCAAAGGCACTGTAGATATTTTGCCTGTTATTTCATGCGGCATTTCTCATATATGAGAACTTTGTATGACTAATGCTTTAATTTGTATTTCATTTTCCTAATTAAAAGCAAACTGTTTTATAAGCTTTATAAATTTGAAAGTTAAATGCATATAAGATATTGTTTATTAATTAATGATTTATTGTTTACAAGTATTACATACTATGATTTGTTTAAATATAATAATATATAAGTAATATACCTTAACAGTATTTCCACACAATATTATTTGTTTACTTTTTAAAACTTGCTCTCCTTCTACAACATTACGTGAGTTAATAGAACAATTGGCAAACGTAAATATTTCTCCAATAGTAAACGCCATTTTAATTAAAAACTTGGAAACTATTTATGACACCAAATACTAAAACGCAAAAGCCATAAAGTGAACAGACACAAATAATAGTAGAATAAATTATTCACATTTTATAATAGAATTATAAAATAAAATAATAGAATTATAATAGAATGAACAATGTTTATCCTACTCCGGCCTGATGGGATAACCGCCACCCCATACAATAATAAGCGCTCCTCGGGTTAATTTGTTTTCCCAATTAGATGATAAAATTTAATAGGAATAATTTGCAAATATGATATTTAATGATTATTCAAATAAAGGTACTATTTGTCCTTCATTATATTTTAACTAATACCTAATTAGCTTGTTATTATTTTTTTGCTAGTATAATTTTATCGAAAGGTTTAACTACTATTTTTACTTTTATATATCTGATTTAAATCACACCACTTCTTAATAAGGTCAAAACTGATATTACTATTTTCATTGCTATATAAGAGTATTGAATATACTATATATATATACTTAGTGTTATTTCTATAATAGTGTTATTTTAATTTTAAATTATACATTTTTGTTATTTTAATCGTTCATTTAAATAATAATTAATTTTAAAAAGAAATGGAAAATATAAAGAAATATACTGCAGTAACAGAGGATGATTCTAGTGATGTAAGTATATAGATACCTACTTAAAATATAAAAAATAAATTTTTATTATTTTGTTATTATTATTTAAGTGTACAGAAACTGACAAAAAAATTAAAACTTTAAAAAGTAAATCTAAGGACATTAAAAAAAGAAAAGCACAACCATCGAAATCATTATCACCAACGAAAAAAATTAAACCAGTGAAGGTACGTTTTAAAAAACTTTAATAAAATATGTTTTTCTAATCCATCTTTCTTTTTTAGACGAAATCTTATATGGATAAAATTGAAAAATTCATTGAAAATGAAGATACAAGTATATTTAATGAAAATATGAACTCAATGACTGTAAAACAAGATGGATATAATTTCACGTTCAAATGTCCGGTAAATAATGGAAAGGACTATTGGGTATTGCAACATTATAAAATGAAAGACATAAAAGATATATCGGTTAATGACAGGTAATAAATATCAAGTTAAATTATTTATAAACAAATTTATCTAATTCAATGTGTAGATTATAACTATATACTTGTAAATAATTTGTGATCATTCCTATTTTAAACTCCTATGATGAGTTTTTTTATTAAACAATATCAGTTATAATAATAATTTTATATTATTAGGTGGAAACATTCAAACTGTTCAATTAAAGTATATACATCAAATGACAATTCTAGAGATGTGAATATTACAAATGAATTTACTAATTTGATTGAAATAATAACAGGAAGATTCACTTCTGACTCGGACACAAAAGTAACAAAGCGAAAAAATGATAAATCATGATTGATTATTGTAGAATATTTTTAATTAATTGTTTGAAAAAATAAAAAAGTACGATAAAAATGTTATTTTTTTATTAAATTTATATCATACCTATACTAATAAATATACTTAACATATTACTAATAATTAATATTATTGAAAAAATCGGAATTATAATATAAAAAACAAATGATATAACATATAAATCTTTTAAAGTAACAATAATCGTCATTGAATTTTTACAATTAAAAAATAGAAAATTAGTTTGTTTAACGTAAATCATAACTAAGGTTGAATTAATAATTTTGAACGCATGCATTTAACAATTATTCATTTCTTTAAAGTTTTATTGGTAAAAGTTAAGCATTTCAATTGGATAATGAAAAAACTCAATCGAAACATATTTTTTATACATTTCTTTTAATACCATATCTGATAATTTTTCACAGTGAAACTGTTGTAATTCAAGAATAAAATATTTATCTTCACAGCGCACATTACTTAAATTGAATTCATAATTTTGAACATATGAATTCACTAATTCTTTCTTTTGACATGATACTGGTAAATCTGTAATATCTTGTTTGATTAACGATAAAACTAAATCGAATCATGTTTGATACAAATTCAACTGTTTTTGTTTTAATAATAATAATAATAATGAATGTTTATTTAGCAGTTTTTAGATAATATGTACATATTATACATAGTTTTGTAAGAATACATGCATTAACACAATGTTGTAATTGTTTTAATCGTGATAAATTGTAGCGAGATAATGTTATACGGTTGTTATCGACTCTTAATGTAATAGTTTCATTATTTGCATTAACTGAATAAAAAATATCATCGGTTAGTACAGTTCGTTTAGAATGAGTATAAAGTTTATTAAGAATCATATTAAAATTAGATTCAGCTATTACGTGATTCCATTTTTCTTCATCTAATTTCAAAGTCTGTTTTGTTAATTCACACTTAAGTAGAATAACAATTGTAATTTTATAATCAACTAAAAATCCAATTGAAATTTTTTTTTATTATTGTAAGGCTGAATACTAAAAACTGATTTACATACCACTGTCAAACTCATTATTTTTTAATAAAATATTGTAGAATATAATTAAAAAATATTAATAACCAAATTCATCGTGAAAACGTATTAGTGGTTTTGAAATCCTTATAGACTACCTAATAGTTTCAGTTTTGTTCTCTAAATTATATTTTAATAATATAATTTTTTTTACATATAAATTTTTAAAATCCACACTAACACTGGTATTAGAAGAAAACATAACTTATAAAAAAAATAAAATGTGATTTAAAAAACATAAGTAATTATTTGATGACTATTAACAGCATACTGACTGATGAACTTATTCTAAAGGAATAAATATTTATAAAAAAGTAAAAATGTATAAATATATTTAAAAAGTTATATTATTTACAAACGACATCTAGTTACTAAAGTTAACTAAAAAACTAGTTAACTAAAAAATAATTTAACTGTTGTAGAAAATATCTACCAATTAAACGAATTGCTGAAAATTTATTTTTTTTACAAATATAAAACTGTATAATCCAGGTAGCTATATTAGAAGTAAAATAATATAAAATTGTTAAATTATTTAAAAAATGTATTAAATTTACCTACATGAAACTAACTCGAAAAAATAAAACAACTAAATAATTTGAAATAAAAAAAAAGGCTAAAAACACGATTGAAAAAGAGGCTAAATTTGGTAAATTTACCGCAGCAAAACTATGTAGGTAAATAAAAAAATTGAAATGAAATGAGATGCTTAAAACACGATTGAAAAAGAGGCTAAATTTCGTGAATTTGCCGCGGGAAAACTAAAAACTCGAAAAATAAAAACTGAAAAACCATGGTCAGAAGCCCTATAATACTACTACTCACCCATGTCAAGGTTTTCATTTGATAAAATAAAGAGAGAGAAGAATATTGAAATATTTATCCCTAAAAAGGACAAGTGTGGCATTTGTTTCAGTTACGAGAGTAAGCAGGTTTCTGAAGAGATATATATTTAAAGCATCTGGCCAAAAAATAAGCTGCACGTAATGAAAAACATAACGACAAAGTTGATGCACAAAATGAACAATGTCACACAATATGTTGTGATTTAATGGCCGTTCAAACTGTGCCGCTATATTAAAGCTAGTGCAGCATACTATAAATCAAAATTAACAGCCCACAATTATACAGTTTATGACTTAACAACATAAGAGGCAATGGCGTATTGGTTTGATGAAACACTGACCTCACTTAGCGCTACCACATTATTTGCATCGTGCCTCTGTGATTATATCAATGAGTTGTTGAACAAGTCATTAAAAACTCTAATCATATATTCAGACGGGTGCTGTTATCAGAACCGAAATTTAGTGCTCTCAAATGCACTACTACATTTGAGTATGTCCAAAAAGGTAACGATCATACAAAAGTATTTGGAAAAAGGGCACACTCAAATGGAATGTGATAGTATACAAAGCACTATAGAACGCCAGTACAAAAACATTGATATGTATCTGCCTAGTCAGTTCATAGTTCATTCAATAACTACAAGAAAACTTCCTATGCCATATCGTGCGAAATTGTTGAACTACAGTTTCTTTAAAAATTACAGTCAAGACATGATATACAGTTCTATACGTCCTGGAAGAAGCTCTGGTGATCCGACTGTAACTGATTTACGTATACTACAATATGAACCAAATGGAATTATATATTACAAGCTCAATTTCGATAATGAATTAAAAGAACTACCAGGCAGGCCCAAAAAATTGCAAGCAGTATCTTCATTTCCAAACTTGTATATTTCAGAAGCTAAAATACCCCTTGACAAATGGAATGATTTATAGTTTTTAAAGAAAATGATGCCATCTGATACGCACTCATTTTATGACAATATACCTTGTGAAAATGAAAGCAGAAAAATGTTAAAAAGACAACAGCTAAATATTGAAAAGCAAAGGCAAGACATTGTTTTGGAAACAGAAGGTGCCAAAAAGAAAAAAAAAAATAACCAAAGTACCGAAAGTTATATCACAAGCAATACAATGTGTATTAATGTATTTAATAGTGATTAAATTGTATTGATTTTTATGTATTTGTTATTAATTAAAGTAAATTAATTATAACAGCACAATATTGTGATTTTTAAACTTAGGACTAAAGGAACATTTTTATAATTTTTATATTTTATTTTATTAAACATTAATATGTTTTTATGTTAATTAATATAGTTTAATTTTATTTTCAATTTATTAAATTGTTATTTTTTCAATTTTTTTTCATAAATCACCTGTAGTGTTACCGAGAATTATTAGTATTATAATAGTATTATACCAAAATACATCTTAAATTATATTGACAACTATATCTATCTAATGTTTACAAACGATAACACAAGCTTTCTCAAGAATTTTTTTCGATTTACATATTTTTAAGGTTTTTAACTTTTCTGAGGTGAAAAAACAACTTTAAGATTATAAAAAAAATTAAAATATCATTAAAAATCATATTAGTTCCCTTTAAACCAGTTTTATTGATCTACTGAAAAATTTAAAAAAATGAGATATGAGGTGTTTCATCTTAAGTGACGTACGTCTCCTCCGAGTTGTGTATCACCTTGATCTTCTCGGTATCGTATTCCAACTCGATCACGATGAAATGAGCATCGTACTTGGATAAATTATGCAGAAAACAAGGGACAAATTCTTCTTCTTCTTCTTCTTCTTCTACTTCGCCTTCCTCCCAACTATTTGGGGTCGGCCACCCTTGTCCTACACCTCCACTTTACTCGGTCAATCACATCTCCTCTGCACACACCGACAGCCCTCATGTCATTCTCCAAAGTCTCCAACCATCTCTTTTTTGGTCTTCCTCTTCCTCTTTTCCCTTCAACGTCCATCTTCATAACCACTCTTACTGCATTCGTTTCCTCTCGCCTCATCACATGCCCAAACCATCTCAGCCTATTTTCTCTCATTTTGTCCACAATTGGCGCTACACCAACACTACCTCTCACGTATTCATTCCTTATTCTATCTTCTCTTGTCACTCCACTCAACCATCTAAGCATTCTCATTTCCGCGACACTCATACTTTGTTCTATTCTCCTGTTAACCGCCCAACACTCTGAACCATACAGCATAGTTGGTCTCACTACACTTTTATAAAATTTACCTTTCAGCCTAATTGGAATTCTCTTATCGCATAACACGCCCGATGCTTCTCTCCATTTCATCCACCCGCACTTAATCCTATGTTTTACATCAATGTCAAAGCCCCCGTCCTTTTGAACAAAAGATCCTAAGTATTTAAAGCTCTCAACTTCACCTATCACATCACCATCTATTGTCAGTTGTCTCCTCATTCCTTCAACTTCTTGGTCTCTTTGTCCAAAATCATACTCAATATACTCAGTTTTATTTCTACTAACTCTCAATCCCTTTTCTTCGAGGGCTAACCTCCACTCATTTAACCTATTATTGACAACTTCTAGGTTTTCTCCTATCAGAACTATATCATCCGCAAACATCATACACCATGGTATCTCACCCTGTATCTCCTTTGAAACCTCATCCATTACCACTGAGAACAGGTAGGGGCTTAGAGCTGACCCCTGGTGCACACCTACTCCTATACTGAAACCTTCTGATACTCCACACCGACTCTTGACACTAGTACTCGACCCTTCATACATATCCTGGATCAAATTAACATACATTTTTGGGACATTTTTCCTCATTAATGCCCACCTTAAAACTTCCCTTGGCACCCTGTCATACGCTTTTTCTAAATCTATAAACACCATGCATAGTTTTTTATTCTTTTCTCTGTACTTCTCTACTAATTGCCTAACACAAAATAATGGCTCCATTGTCGATTTTCCTGGCATAAAACCAAACTGGTTTCCTGATATCGAGGTCTCACTTCTTATCCTCTTCTCTATAATCTTTTCCCAGATCTTCATACTATGACTCATGAGCTTTATTCCTCTATAGTTCCCACATTCTTGTATGTCTCCTTTTCCTTTAAATATTGGTACAATAAAACTCTTTCTCTAATCTTCTGGCATTTTTCCCTCTATCAGTATCTTATTAAAAAGATTTTTCAACCACCCAATGCTTACATCTCCTAACATTTTCCACACCTCTACAGGTACTCCATCTGGTCCTACCGCTTTTTTCTTTTTCATCGCCTTCACCGCATCTCTCACTTCCTCCTCGCCCACTAGACCAATCAATCCTTCATTCCATGACATACTCTCTAAAACTTCTTTTGGATATTCCTCGTTCAGTAATTTCTCAAAATATTCTTTCCATCTTTTTTTCACATCCTCATCATTTGTTAAAACTCTCTTATCCTCATTTTTTATACACCAGACATCTTGGAAATCCTTGGATCGCTTTTCTCTCACCTTCGCCAGTCTATAAATTTCTTTTTCTCCTTCTTGTGTTCCTAGCCGCTCATATAACTCATCATACCTTTTAAGCTTTGCTTTGCTTACAGCACTTTTCACTATTTTACATACATTTTTATACTCTATCCAATCTTCCCTCTTCCTACTTTTCTGCCATACCTTAAATTGCTTTTTCTTACTCGCTACTACTCTCTGAATCTCCTCATCCCACCACCACGTTTCCTTGTCTTCTGGTAAACTACTTTTGGTTTCACCAACAACCTCTTTTGCTATGTTTTTAACACAAGTGACCATCCTTCTCCAAACCTCATTTATATCTCCCTCAACATTCCACACAGCTTTTTCTTTTAATTTCTTTATAAACTCCTTCTCTTTGTTTCCTATTAATTTCCACCACCTAATTCTGATCTCCTTCCCTGTATTCCTTCTTTTGTTCATCTTTTTTCCACTACACCATACTTCCATTATCATCAACCTATGTTGTGTTATTACACTCTCTCCAGGAATTACTTTACAATCCTTTACTCTTTTTATATTGTCTCTCCTCCACATAAAATAATCAATCTGCGACCTATTTCTTCCACTCTTGTATGTTATATAATGCTCTTCTCTTTTCCTAAAATATGTATTGATTACTGCAAGCTCATACGATTCTGCAAAATCAAAAAAACAAGGGACAAATGTGTTTTCAAAAAACGCTCCAACAGATGATCGTGGTGAGCGACTTTGCCGTTTTTCTCGCGGAATATCATACGACACAGATAGCATCGCGTTTTCGACTCGTGCACCGCGAGTTCGGCATCACCGTCACTCCACACAATCGCCGTGTTCGTCGTTTTGTACAACTGAAATAATTTACCCACCATCTCGGTGACCGCCAGGACGAACGGTAAGCGCTGCGTCTTCTACCACACTCAACGAAAAATAACAATCAATTTATATAAATTATATTTATCAACCTTTAATAAAACGCCTTCATTAATAAGAAAAAATAAATTGTCAAGGTAATATAAAAAATATGGCGGTGTTGGGAAAGTGGCGTCCCTATCGCCCAGTGCCCTTAATTGGGTGCTGCAATAGCTCCACCCTGATCTTAAGTGATCGGAGTGGTCTGGTCCTCCAGGTTGGGGGTTTAGTGCAGGGCTAACGCCCCTGCCTAGTAAAAATTCTTCTGTTCAGGATCTAATAAACATAAACATGCCTCGGATAAGTGGAGTTTTGGATAAAAAGACTGGAAATCGGAAAAATGGCTTATTGTTTGGGACATGGAACATACGTACACTCTTCAAACCTGGAGCGGCCCAAAAAATTGTTAAAGAAATCGAGAAATGCAAGTTAAAAATAGTGGCCTTACAAGAAATTAGATGGGATGATACCGGAACGATAGTTATACAAGAAACAACAATACTTTATGGTAAATACAGTGAACAACGCCAGTTTGGAACTGGGTTTGCGGTACATAAAAGCTTAATACCAAATATAAGGGAGTTCAAAGATATCAATCCAAGAATCGCAGTGTTGATAATGAAAGCGCAGTTTTTTTACATAACTTTCATAAATTTGCATACTTCTTCCAAAGATAAGCCGCAGGAAGAGAAGGATGACTTCGATGTGTGCTTGGATTTAACATTAAATGCATTACCTCAATACAGAATTAAAATAGTCTTAGGTGACCTAAACGCAAAAGTTGGTAAAGAAGCTGTATTCAGACCAATAATTGGTAGTCACAGCCTGCACGAAGCTACAAATGATAATGGATTAAGACTTATCGATTTTGCATGTGGAAATGACCTTGTAGTGAAAAGCACAATGTTCCCTCATAAAAATATTTATAAGGGAACATGGATGTCACCAGATGGAAGGTATGGTAACCAAATCGACCATATTCTAGTGAGCACAAGATTCAAAAACTGTATTCAAGACATAAGAACGATGAGAGGAGCCGATGGTGATTCGGATCACTATCTGGTAAAAGGAAAAATGAAAGTTAAAATAAAAAAGGTTACTCGGAAAAAAGGAATAGTGGTAGACAAATATGACACAGCTAAACTAAACAATGTGAATACATGTGAAAGATTCAAGTATCAGATGTCGGAAAAAATCAGAAGGATAGATTCAGGTATAAATGACTCAATTGATGCAAAATGGAAAAAAAATTAAAGATACTATAAAGATTATGACAGAGTCAGAAATCGGATAAGTTAAAACTGTAAGAAAACCATGGTTCAACGACATGTGTGAAGATGCTCTAAATCGGAGAAAAGAAGCTAGAAACCAGTGGCCCTATGACCCACATAATATAAAAAAAGAAATTGCGTATAAAGTATGTCGGAAGAGTGCAAGTAGGATATTCAGAAATTAAAAACGAAAATATACTTGGAAATTATTGGAAGAAGCAGAAGTAGATTCTAGAATGAATAGAACGAGACAGGTGTACCAAAAAATAAACAGTATAAGAGGAGGATTCAGAAAACATAACAAGTTCTTGAAAAATGAAGATGGTTCACTGACAACAGAACAGGAAGAGATGTTGGAAAAATGGAGGCAATATTTTGGCCTACTGCTCAACTGCGAAAATCCAGAAGAAACTTTTGAATGGACACTAGTAGAAATCAACGATTGCGAATGCCTACCCCTTCTATCAACGAAACAAGACAACAAATATAAAAAACCAAAAATCTCCCGGAGAAGATGGGATTCAGGGAGAAATATTAAAAAAATTAGATGAGGAAACAGTATCAAGAATACATAGTATTATTGAAACTGTTTGGCAGGAGGAAAGACTCCCGGAGGAGTGGAATACTGTGCTAGTGTGCCCTATTCACAAAAAGAACGATCCCCAGATATGCAATAATTATAGGGGAATTGCATTATTAAACGTAACCTATACAATTCTTGCATATTGCCTATTAGACAGAATAAAGTCAATCGCGGAAGAAATAATAGGGGATTACCAAGGAGGTTTCAGACCAAACAGGTCAACAACAGACCAAATATTTGTGATTAGGCAGATCCTTCAAAAAATGGGGGAGTTCAATAAAGATGTGAATATATTATTTGTGGACTTCAAGAAAGCCTATGACTCTATCCACAGGGCAAGCTTAATCAATTTTCTTAGGGAATTTAAGTTTCCAAAAAAACTAGTTAATCTTGTAGAGGCAAGTATAAATGGAACAAAGATTAAAGTAAAGCTAGCAAATACGTTGTCACAGCCAGTGGAAGTGGTGACAGGCTTAAGACAAGGAGATGTGCTTTCTCCTATACTATTTAACTTAGTGTTGGAGAAGATAGTAAGAGAAATCAATTTATGTGAAGGGGTTGAGTTAGGTCGATCGACAATTAATATTCTGATGTATGCGGATGATATCTCTCTAATGGGAAGAAGTAGAGAGATGATAATAAAAATGGGGAAGTCACTTATAAAGGCTGCGGAAAAGTAGGACTAAAGATTAATGAAGAAAAAACAAAGTACATGGTGGTCAGTCGGAGAAATGGGAATCAGTTACAAGAAGAATTCATTGAAGTGGAAGAATACAAATTTAAAAGAGTGGACCAATTCAAATACTTAGGATCGATTATAACTCAAGATAACGACATAAAAAACCAGAAATCTCAATGAGATTATAATCAGCTAATAAATGTTTCTTTGGACTTAGTAAAATGTTTAGATCAAGAGAAATCTCTAAGAATTTAAAAGTTAGAATGTACTTAACTTTGTTAAGGCCAATTATCCTGTACGGATCAGAAACATGGCCTCTGAGAAAGACTGAAGAACGAAGAATTGCAGTGTTTGAGAGAAAAATACTCAGGAAAATTTATGGGGCATACTTTGATGTTCTCACAAATGAATGGAGTAAATTACACAATGAAGAACTGCAATCCCTTTTTCAACGACCGGATATACTGAAAGAGATAAAAACAGAAGGCTAGTTTGAGCTGAACATGTCTGGAGGAAACATGACTCAATGATAAGAAGAGTAATAAAGGAAAACCCAGTAGGGAGGAGACCTCTTGGAAGACAGCGTCTAAGATGGGAAGATTGCGTTAGAAGAGACGCTTAAACAGTGGAGCCGGAGTGTCATTGGCAGGAAGTAGCAGAGGATAGGGATAGGTGGCAATATGTTTATAGAGGTATGGTCTTGAATGGCCGAAACTAAGGAAGAAGAAGAAGAATATAAAAAATATTATGTTAACCCTACAATGCATGATGTTGCCTACTGGCAACAATCTGTTTTTAGTGATGTAAAATAGTATAGATAAATAGTAAATTGTATAATATACGGATTAATATCTTTGATAAGTAATAAACAATCAAACTAAAATGTATGAAGAAGTATTTAATATAGATGCATGTTTTATTTTACTTATAAATGTTAATGTGCAACACATATTTTGAAATCTATATATTTTGATAAAACATATCACTTCCAACAATGAAATATCAAATTCTATTATACTAGTAACATAAAAAAAAATATTTTTATGTTGGTTACACTGTAATTGATACGATCGTTTAGTTGTGGAACAGTTTTCAATTCGGATTATTGTAAAATACCTGTTTTTGACATTGTTGCCAGAGAGCAACACTATGCATTCAGGGCATCTTATCCTAATCACATTTATATTGTTCTATCAATTTATTTCACATACGTTTTTTTTCCTTGAACGAACAACAAAATTAGAACATTGTGAACTAGAGAAGATAGTACCTAAGTTGTGAGTTATATGTTGTAACTTGTAAGTTGTATAGTAGTATATAGACAGTATAGTTCCTTATTATTCACTATGAATAAAAAAATAGTTGATGAAGAAATTATTCATTTACTTGAAATACCTTCCGGGTCGGAAGATGGGTTTGATATTGAGAGTGACGTTGAAAATGATAAGGTTGATTTATGGAATGAGTATGCAAATTTATTAGACGAACCAAATCTTGAGGAATTTGAAAAACTTTTAACTGAAAAATTTAATACTGAGACAATTCTTGATGATAAAGTTGAACTTCCAAATTTCGAGCCTCAAACTTCAGCTATTGAAACTAATACCACTGATTTATTTTTACCCTCAACATCTGATATTCCACAAATAACATGTCCATTACTAAAACGTTCCAATAAAAAATGTCATCGATCCAAACGTAATATTCCTGTACCACCTATTATTCAAAATCATTTTCCGATTGAAATAAAAGATATAACATGGTCAAAAAATAATTTTCCTCCTGTAGACAGTAATTTTCTCGGAAACTCAACTTTAGCAGAAAATATAATGGAATTAGAGACACCTTACCAAATTTTTAAATATCTTTTTACTGTAGACTTGATGCAACATATTTGTGATGAAACTTATAAATATGGTCTACAAAACAGTTTATCTAATCCATTAAAACTGTCTACAGATGATTTACAAAAATATATTGGGGTACTTGTTCTAATGAGTATAGTAAATATTTCAAACATTAGAAAATATTGGTCACCATACTTGGGCAATCAAGTTATTAAAGACACAATGACCCTAAATATTTTTGAAAAAATTAGAAGTAATTTACATTTTAATGATAATACACTTGAGACACATGGACCAAATCGTGATAAAACTCATAAAATAAGACCTATTATAGAAACATTGAAAAATAGTTTTAGTCGTGTTCCGTTAGAAGAAAATTTAGCTGTTGACGAGCAAATGTGTAGCACCAAAGCTAGAAACTCGGTCAAAGTTTATATGCCCAACAAGCCACATAAGTGGGGCTATAAATTGTTCGTTATCAGTGGTGCGTCCGGTTTCGCTTATAATTTTGAACTTTTCACCGGCCAAGAAAACAATTCAGAGTTACGAAATATAAATGAACCAGATTTAGGTTCCAGCGCTAATGTAGTAGTTCGTCTAGCAAGAATTATACCTAAACGTCAAAATTATAAATTGTTTTTCGATAATTATTACACAACCTTACCACTATTAGTTTATTTGAAAAAAGAAAATATACTCTCCCTCGGTACTGTACGAAGAAAAAGACTCAAAAATGTAATGTTGCCCGATGATTCAATTATGCTAAAAAAACCTAGAGGAACATATGATCATTGTATCACTAATATTAGAAATACAGATATAGTCGCGATAACATGGAAAGACACGAAAAATGTCAATTTATTGTCAACTTTTGCTGCTATTGAGCCCGTTACAAAAGTTAGTAGATATGATAGAAAATTGAATAAACGAGTAGAAGTGGACTGTCCCCATATTATAAAAGTATACAATACTCACATGGGAGGTGTCGATTTATTGGATGGTTTACTTGGAAGGCACAAAATTAAAATGCGAAGTCGCAAGTGGTATATGCGATTATTTCATCACTTACTAGACGTCACCATCGTAAATTCTTGGCTATTACACAAGCGAATCCAAAAACAAAAATCAGACAACAATAATATTTTGCCATTAATGGAATTTAGAGAACAACTTGCCTTAAGTTTGTGCAAACTTGGTGAAAATAATACGCCAAAACGAGGACGCCCATCGAATGATATTGAAACAGGTATTTATTTTTGTGAATTAGTAAATATAATACATTATGTATTATAACCTCATAAATAACGATCGTATTCTAATAGGTATAATAAAAAAAGGAAAATTAGGTACAAAACAAAAAGAAATGGCACCATCAAAAGAAATTAGGACAGATAGATATGACCATTGGCCAACAACTGGTCAGAAAAAAACTAGATGCAAGAAACCTGGTTGCAAAGGATTTACATTTTCAAAATGTGAAAAGTGTAATGTTAGTTTGTGTTGTGGAAAAGGGTTAGAATGCTTTACACAGTGGCATACAACATAGTTTGTGCTGATTATTATTATGTATATAGTTCTAAATTTTTAAATTCTGTTTATTTACAAGATGTAATTTTGAATTTTATTTTATTTATACCAAGGCAGGTTTATTGTTATTTATTTACTGTTTTACCTAGGATTAGTTATTCGAGTTTCAAATTTTTTATTTTACATTTTTTTTAAAAATTATATATATTGGTATATAGTTTAGATATAAATTATATGTATACCTGTATTATAGGTACCAACCTACTATGTTGATTATAAATATATAAGGCACCTATATTGTTTATTGTTATAATATTTTACAAAGAATAAAATAAAAATATGATATTTTACATAAATGCGTACCTTAAATGCATAGTGTTGCCATGTGGCAACAAACTATAATCTCATCTATTTCTAAGTAAAAAAATTATTTATATTTTTTTAAACATTTTTCCCTTCATTTGTAGGTATTATTGATGATAAAAAAATTTATTATACAAAAATAAAAAAAATCATGCATTGTAGGGTTAATAGAAATTTTATTAAATTAATAAATAGAGAAATATACGTTTTGTTGATTTTATAAAAATATTTTTTTTAAATGATAATTTGGTTTTTAGTAATTTGATTAAATTGTTTATTGAACGAATACAGTTCAGTGTTGTCATTCGTTGGGTCAAAAAGACGGGTGCGCGTTTATTACTAATTGACAAATATTGTTTATACTACGTGTTATAATATGACGGTGTGCCCTAAGTGTCAAATATCAATCTCGCGTAACGAAGACGGTGTTCAATGTGCAACATGTTATACTGTAACACATATGAAATGTTCAAAAATTGACAAAAATAGTCTTGAATATCTTAAAACTGCTGGCAAAAAATACAACTGCGATGAGTGTACCAACAGAGTGAAAATTGGACGACATGATAAAACCCCAATTAAAGACTCTGCTTACAAGACAAAATAAATCGATACCAAATCTATCATCGATAGATTGGATCAGGAAGAAAATGTCGAAAATGTAGTCCATGACATTGCTAATGTCTTAGAAATAGATCTTGTTGCGTGCCGTCGAATCAATAGGGATGGTAGAGGATTTAATAAATAAGATTGACTTCAAATTAAAGTTACTACTTTTTATTAAAATAATGTGCGATAAAACATTTACAATGTAGAGTGGCGTGAAGGTGCTTGCTGTGTCCGGACTTAAACACATCTGACTCTTGGTCTGTTGAGGACCCCCTTATATACTAGGATCCCGTGTGAAACAACTTATCCCGGATATGATTTCTAACCATAATCATGCTTAGTTAATATTTCCACCTATGGGCATTAGATAGTTAAACCTTAGTGGTTGGCCTTGTTAGTTTGGCAATATTCACGTATCTTCGCTATTCTTAAATTAATCAATTTTAATAGATACGCAATTTTGCTGAATGCCCAACCTTATTTGTTAATTGGCTGGTTTACTATTTTTACATTCTTCAACCTTTCACATGTCACTCATATTAATGATACTTTTGAAAATGTGCTCATGTAACATTTAAGTTTTACTTATTATTTATAACCCCCTGTTGACCTCAATGCCTTAATGCCTTGGGCCCTAAGTCATACATGTCCGTAACAATCTTAATATGTTTGATATTGAAAATGCTTATCGTAAACCTTCAAACCGTAATCTGGATAAGCCTTTGATAATTGTGGAATTTGCATCAAGGAGAAAACGTAACGAGTTCATCAAGAAGCGAGATAAAATTGAATACAAAAATCATCGAATCTATATAAACGAAAGTCTTACGGCATACAATAAAAAATTATTCTGGGATTCGAGAGTGAAAGGTAAGGAACTGGGCTATCGTTTCATTTGGACAAGTCATGGCAAGATATTTTGCAAAAAAGATGAACCGGGCAAAAAGATACAAGTAAAATGTTTTGAAGATCTTAATTTTTTATAATTTACTTTAATTACATCTTAATATTTTTTATCTTAAACCTAAACACATGCTTATTTAAGATACCTTCAACCGTGATTTTTTTAAACTTATATCAATTAACTTACATAATTTTTTTTAATACAAATGGGTCTTTTTTAATTATTCACAAAAGTGGATTTACTGCTTATCAGCAATTTTTAATATCTTTCTTATGTCAAAATACTGTAACATGATACGTTAAATCGGGTCATAAAATCCAACTCTCATTTCAAACATAATAAAAAACATTATGCTGACTAGCATAGCCGTCCCAAGGGGGGGGGGGGCAATTGGGGCAAATGCCCTAGGGCGTCCAAAGTATTATGAATTTCGGGGGCGTCATAAAAATGAATTGAAATTTATAGATATTTTTTTTCCTTTATTTTTATTTGTTAATATTTTATTTATATTTTATCTTACAAATTATTGTGCTTATTTTGTAGTTACTAATGTACCATATTAATTGAGAATTGAGTTTGTACTATAACGAATATTATCTTTGAATTCAGAATCGTAATGACTATTAATAGAATAATTCGATAATTCGTTTGTCACAGCGACAATACGCAGATACCTATTTCTTAAACAATTATTTTTATAAATACGCCATGTCCTACGAAGATACGATATACGGTTTCCATGCGATGTGGTTAATGGGAGTGCCGCGTGATATTGTAGAAAACACGTCTCCGAATTCGTAATTGAAAATGTGGTTGCATTCGGGAAAAACCTAAAGATTTGCAGGTGGTGCGTGCGTTATCGGATTCCCTGTATTTCCCGTACTCCATGCGTACGATGGACGCCTGGTGACTTGAATTCTTTTAATAGATTTGTTTTAAGTTATATCTCCCCGCATTCGCCGCACCACAATGGAATTGACGGATTTCATTGGCTTCGTTATTCGTTTGCATCAATAAACATTACATATTTATAATTAATATGTATATTCTGTCATCTGTGGCGAAAATGCGTACTAAATAATAAACAAATAATATTAATTATACGTACCCTGTCATTTCTTATTACTTTTACCTTGCTTATGTTTTATTTTTAAAATTATATTATATATTTATTAGTAAAATGGCCAAGAAAAGAACGAGTGGGGCTCAAAACAGAAAAAATTTGAAAATAAAATTTGAAAAGAAGAAGAATTAAAGAAAAAAATACCAAAACAGACTTACTTTTCTTCTTTAACCGATAATGTAAGTACTTAATTCATATTTAATGTAAATTCCCATGTTAATAAATTATCTCCATAATATATATCTGAACTTAAACTGATATTATTTAAGTTTAATACCTAAAAATTTAGAATCCGTTAAAAGTTGTATTTTAAAAAGCATTTAATAGCTTATTAACATGCATTTATTATATTTAAATCAAGAAAAGTAAAAATAAAGCCATAGGTATCCATATCTGCCAAATATTAAGTTATAAATAGTCTAAATACTTTTTCTTAAAGAAAATCACATCTTAAAGTTTCTCATTCAGGATGGTTATATAGATTAAAATGTATCTTAACTTGATACGTTAAATTCTCAATTTTTGAAATAACTAGTTTTTTCAAAATTGGCGAAAAACTATTAAAATTTTGACTTCAAACAGAAAATATTTTATAAATATATTATCTTCAAACAATTTAATTTTCTCACATTATTAAATTTACTATTGATGGAATTGTGACATTTAAATATGAAAGTATAGAATATTTTAGCTCATATAAGTAGGTACATATCAATATTAAATGCTTTTGGGCTTTATTATAGTATCACTTCATATTACCATTTATTATAATAATAACTATATAATCAATGATATTACCAAAATATATTTTTAAAATGTTGATACCAGTTGCATTAATACTAATTTTATTTATGTATAGATTGAAAAATATAGTATAAATTTAAATGAAAAGTCGGAAGAAGTGATTACACTTGATAACACTATTGAAGAAATTAAATTAAAAGCTGTTATAAATGTAAGTTACTAAGCATATACTAAATATATAATAAATCACATCATAAATTTAAAGTCAATAAATACTTATTTAGGTTGAAAACAGGGTTGAAAGTTTGGACAATATATCTTTGCTGGAAACTATGCTAGTTGATGAAGATATCAAGACTGATGAAAATATAAGTAGAACGGTATATTGTAAATTTAAGATTATATTGTACTTATTTACAATTAATTATAATATGAAGTAAAATATAAAAATACAATCATTTAGAAGACTATGTGTAAATTTCAACAGTTAGTTTTTGCTTATTATTAAATTTGTAAAAAATTAAATTAAAATAAATAATGTTTAGTGGGGTAAACTGTACAATGATTGAACAGTTAATGATTATTTCAACTTTGAAATTCATTGATCGATTTGTTTTTTATAATATATTTATGTAGTTTAGATTTAAATATTACTCTATTTGTTAATTTTGTAAATAAATATTAATAAGCCAGTATACATTTTTAAAAATATTTGATAAATATAAATATTTAAAAAAAAATATGAAAAGTCTAGTGATTGAACACTTCGGTCTAATAATTGAACAATTTGAACCCAGTGTTTGAACATTTTATCTTATTATTTTAATTGCTTATACTTTATTCAATATTATATAATAAATAAAGTAATTAACATAATTTCTTTCTAATTTATACTGAAATAAAAAAATATATATATTACCATGTTATATTTAAAAAAAAAAAACAGAAATAGTATCTCTTTATTTAATAACTTCTTTTATTGAGTATTTAAATGTATATCTTAATATGTTTATAAATTAATATTTATATAATAATAACAAAATAAATATTAAATACCTATATAAAATTATTTATTTTTTAAATATTACATTTTTTAAAAGTTCTATTAATGTATATTAATAAATTGATTACATTTAATATTTTTATTTCAGGATGAACCCAATAATTGTATATTAGAAAAAAATGAAACAAAAGTTAACCATCATAATTGGTGTGTTAAAGATCCAGCAAAATGGATCATTAATGAGTCTAGATTGAAATATTTTTTGAAAAATCAAGTAACAACAGTAGTAATAAAATGGGGCTTCTGCGTCCATTTTTCCAGGGAGAAATTTTTTTAAAAA
Source organism: Sipha maydis (assembly GCA_034509805.1). NCBI lineage: Eukaryota > Metazoa > Arthropoda > Insecta > Hemiptera > Aphididae > Sipha > Sipha maydis. The sequence goes on along the minus strand of JASXSY010002402.1, from coordinate 22,605 downwards.
AAAAAAATTTCAAATATGTATAATGGGGCTTCTGCGTCCATTTTTCCAGGGAGAAATTTTTTTAAAAAAAAAAATTTCAAATATGTATAATGGGGCTTCTGCGTCCATTTTTCCAGGGAGAAATGTTTTTAAAAAAAAAATTTCAAATATGTATAATGGGGCTTCTGCAAAAAAGATTTCAGTGTACACATCGTTTTCACTTACTTTAACCGTTAATTTTTACTGACTGTTAAACGAGTAACATGTAGCAATGTGGAAAGATTTAGGTGTTTACACCGTTTTCACTTACTCTAACCATCAATTTCTACTGACTGTAAAACGAGTAACATGTAAAAATGCACATAACAATTATTAATTAAATATACTTTTATTTAGAATATTTAGATAGGGGTGATTAAGGTTTTTACAAACAAATTTAAATAATTTTTTTATTTATTTATTAATAAAACATAAAATACATTTTATACTAATTTTTTTACTTCTCTAGTTAATGGTACATATTCAATTATACGATCATGAATTAATAAACAATAAGCTGCAACACCGTTAAGATTTTCTGATGCCTCGATTTCTAATCTAACGTCGACAGTTGACGCTGTACCAGTGTCCACTTGTTTTGAAGTATCGATGACGAAAATTGTAGCACTTTCTTTAAAATCTTTGAGATTTAGAAGTGGTTCACGTATATTTTTCCCATAGTACGATTCTTGAAACAATGTATACATATCATATAATACTGAGAAATTATTTTTACTAAAATTTAAATTTAAATTATCGTAAGGATAAACAGTTGAGTTTAAAATTAATCTCACATTCGTCATGTTACAATTATCAAAATAACTACAATTTTTTTCAATATTGTTTTTACGTTCTTTTTGCAAACCAAGTATGATATAACGTGGTTTTTCTAACTTAGATGCAGTTTTTAAATTCCAAATCACACTCTTAGAAACTCCGAGTTCAGGATATTCAAATGTTTCAAATGATCTGTAGGGAAAAAATAAACTTTTTTCTTCCTCAATTATTTTCATTATTTTCAATCTTTCCGAATCGTCAACACTAATATGTGGAATCTTCCAAACAAGCTTATCAATTTTAATCTTGCTAGTGGTATTAACAGGTATTGGAGTACCAGGTGTCTTATTAATTAAAAAATGTGTATCGTTATTATTTATTGTTAATACTAATTCAATCCGGGAATTTATTAAAACTTTTTTGAAATCTTCAAAAATTCCTAACCAATATTTTAATGGAATACATGCGCTAAATGCACCGTCGATGGATGTTATATTATTATCCGGTAATAACCAACCTGAATTTCCATAACAATTCAAATTATTCGGTGTACACGATAAATATCCTTTTAACGTGCTAGTCACACCGAAAAGACGAGTTCTACCTACTTCTATACCGTTAATTTCTAATCGCACCTGATCGAATGCATAAGATAAAGCATTATTACACATTTTGATTTTCGTTGAGTCTGTCATTTTTCCCTCAATAAGAATAAAACTGTCATGAAGGTATGGAAAAACATCTGTTTGTTGAACTGCAATACGTATTTCATCGTTTACTTCAAACGAGTTTGTATAAGGCACATATGAATGATATTCGACTTTACTAATTTTCGAGTCAGTTAAATAATGTGAGTCAATATCTAAAATATCGCTTTCAGGCATTTTATTTTAATTGATAACCTAAACTTTTTAAAATATTTCTACTCTTTAATGTTAATTTAATTTTACCTGCTGTCAGATGAGAACCAGATATATTACTAACGGGTTTAATAGAATGTATTGGTCTTTTATTATTAATTTTAGTGAAAAATTTAAGCCCCATGTTACGATCCGTGTCGTTTGATGTGTAAAACGATAGTTAATTTTTCTTCAAAATTATCTATTGGATTGTTTTCTTGATCTACTAAATGAACATGTATTCTATCAATAGTTGATGATAATAATGGGTAATATATTAAATTATTAGGACTTTGAATGATTTTAGTTCCTGTATTTTCGATAGGGAAAAATTCATAAATCGAGTGAGATGGTTTACCGTTAACGAATGAACCTTGAGCTATATTACACATCACTTTTATAGAATTTATTGAGTTTATATCAACAGCTTTTTCTGATTGAATGGTGTTTCTCGCATCATAACGTGATTCAGTAAATCCTAATATTGATGCTAAACTTCCAAATGGGAAAATTATAACACCATTACATTTAATATAACACTTAAAATCATTTGGATTAGTCTACATATCAAATTTTCTACTTATTTTATCATTCAATGGTTTTTGCTCATTAATATGTTTCAAAATCTCAGCTTTAATATCTTTAATTTCATAACAACCGGTTTTTATTGTAATTTCCATTATCGATTGAGAATCAAAATGTATTATTATACGATTGTTAGTTTGATTTACATTTGGAAACGAATTATATGTTTGCAAGGACAGCAAAGCTATTTCCGAATCATCGTAAACGTTAATCAATGGAAAATAAGTTGAAGATAGTGACGTTTTCTTTCCTGCTAGACTTAGAGTAACTGATTCATGCATTGCAAAAATTCGAGACACAAATGTCCACAATTGAACGAATTATAATTTTGATAACGTAAGTAATTATAAAAAATATTATTTTTTTAAAAATATTTTTGAGTTTCCGTTGAAGGCACCAGATCACCAAATGGGTCAAAATAAGTAATATCGTTTTTATTTTTATAGTACGCTACCCAGTGAGTACCCTTTCCACTCAATCGATCAAGGTTTATTATTCCGCATTCAATTGTATTAGGCTTCTCGGGCATGTCATCACGTGAAAAGACACCGCGAAAATGATTTATTTTTAACTTTGTAACGTATTTTATAATATCATCACGCGTGAGCGGTCTGTTGGGTAGCGTTCCAATTAGTTTTTTTTCTTATTCACATTTTTACATCCAGATCCTCTCTTATTCAAATATAAACCCTTACCTGTAGACGTGTTTAAGTATAAACCGTTTCCTTTTTTTCTAGAATTCTTTACAGCAGTATAAGCACTTGAAACACCTGATACCAGACTTCCTAGAGCTGATAATCCAGCGAATACTGAGCGTATAGTGATAGCTCCTCCTATTTGTGAGGGGCATGGAATTATTCTATTTACATTTTTTTTAGGTTTTTTACGTTTTTTCACAATCCTTTTCTTAGTATTATATCCCATACCCAATTTTTGTTTAGCTTTCATAACGTTCACTACACCATATGCAACGGCTTTTTCTCTCCAAGAACTGTCTCCAGCTTTTACCCTTTCCCACGCACGATTCTCTAAAATTTTATCTGCCTTATGTCTAATGTTCAAATCTTTAGATTTCAAGTATGCAATGTCATGACTTCTACATGCGTTGTCTAGCGGATTTATACCTTGTTGACCGGCTATGATTATATCTGCTACTTCTGTACCGGGTCCACAAAATTGATATCCAGGGACGTGGGCTTCAAACGGTAAACTATTTATAAGTGAATTTAGGAATCCTCTACCAGTATTATTTCGTGACTTACCAGTGGAACACATCACATTAAACTAGCTAAATATTTAGAGTTCACGTTATATATAAATGTACGAAAATGCGGCTAATCGAACAGAAACATAGACTTGATATTGAAAACGTGGATTCAAATATAGTAAAACAACCATCGAGACACGGTCCACTTTTGCCTGACAGTATACGAGGTATAGTTGTAGGACCTTCTGAATGTGGAAAAACAAATGTTATGTTCAACCTGATTGTAAATAGAAATGGTTTAAAATTTGAAAATATCTATTTATACTCGAAAACACCTGACCAAGAAAAATATTCATTTTTAAAAAAAATAATTAATGGGGTTAAAGGTGTTAATTTATTTACATTTACCAATGCTGAAAAAGTTATTAAACCGAATTTAGTAAAAAAAAAATTCCGTTTTTATATTTGATAATGTTATTTGTGATACTCAGACACCAATTCGAGATTATTTCAGTATGGGTAGACATTCTGGCGCAAATTCAGTATTCTATTTAGCACAAACATATTCAAAAATACCTAAACAGCTTATACGAGATAACGCAAACTTTTTATTAATATTTAAACAGGACGATAAAAATTTACACCATATTTTCAACGACCACTGTTCTACAGATATGGATTTTTCAAAATTTCGAAAAATATGTCATGAATGTTGGAATCTTGTAAATTATGGTTTCATAGTTGTTGATAAAACATGCGAAATGAATAATGGTAGATATAGATCAGGATTCCATTCGTTTATAGATATCAAATAACACATAAATACCTCACACAATTTTAATTTTTCCTCATTCATAAAAATGTCAGACAGCGAGGTAGTATTAAAAAAATTGATATTGAGTAGAGATAATATTAAACAAAAAACTATGGAACTGAAGCGTGGTATTATTGATTCTAAAAATTATTTTCAAGAAACGTTTAAACCGCTTATCGATCCGCTTAAATCGATTGCTGAAAAAAACGAAATACAATATAATACGATTAAACACGAATCCGATGGCGAGGATAGTGAGATTTCAGATTTTACACATTTTTTTAACACTTCTCCAAGACTTAGAACGTACGATAAAACATTTGGTTTATATTATGATAAAAAAAGCGATAAACTTAAAATAGGGTCGTTTCCTGTCATCTTTATTAATAACCAATTAAATGTTGGTAACCAATATTTTCCATGGACTAGAGGTCTTCAGTCTTTACTATGTGAGAAAAATCCTAGTGGAATGAATTTTACCGATGTCGAATCGTATTTTAAAATTTTGAAATATACAAAAGTACATCTCAAACCTGACGGGAAACCTAAAGCTAATAGTTTCTTTAAGTGGACTAATATTATAAAACCGCTGTATGAACGCATGAAGGCTGAATCAAAATCTAATACTCCTATAATGGAACCACAAAAAATATCGACCGTAAAATTAGATTTAACACCTGCGCATATGTTTTCTAATCATCTTAATAAAAAAGTTAAGACGTCTGATAACAAAATTCCGCTGACTAGCCGTCCGTTTGATTTTTCTCAGCAGAAAATTGAGTCTAGTGAAAACCAAAATGATGAAAACTTAATTAAATTTACTGCACCTAGTAAATCAGACGTTGAAGGTTCTGGGTTATATAAGAATGTTTTACCTCGAACACAATTAGTGTATTACGATGATCCTAATGAATTGGTTATGAGGTTAAATCTTTTATTATCTTCGCAAGCAGCCGGTAACACAGGTGTTAATAATGAAATTATTTCCATTTTAGAAGAATTGCGTGAGCTAGATATAATAGTATAATGTTAGCCTTAAGAGGTATTGCTAACGAATTACATCGATCGGTGAGAAAAAGATTTCCTCGTCGTTGTATTATAACAAGGTTTAAAGACGATCTTTGGCAAGCAGATCTGATGGATATACAATCTCATTCTAGGAAAAATAAAGGGTTTAGATTTATTCTTATAGTTATAGATACGTATACTAAATATGTATGGGTACAAGCATTAAAAAATAAAAGCGCAAAAGACGTTGCTTTAGGTATGTATAAAATATTAAAATTAAATAAACCTAAATTATTACAAACTGATAATGGAACTGAATTTTATAATAAAGAGTTTCAAGTTCTTATGAAAAAGTTTAATATAAAGCCTATTCCACGTATACTAATATAAAGGCTGCGATGGCTGAACGTGTTATAAGAACATTAAAAAATAGAATTTACAAACATTTTACGGCAACAGGTTCATGGAATTGGTGTAATTCAATATCTAAATTAATAAACAGCTATAATAATTCAGTACATTCTACAATTAAGTGTACACCTCATGAAGCCCGAACAAAATTGTTAAAACATTCAATAAATAATATAATGCCGAAAAAATCAAAATTTAAAATAAATGATAAAGTTAGAATTTCAAAATATAAACATACTTTTGCTAAGGGATATACACCGAATTGGACTACAGAGGTGTTCCAAATTTCAAATATACTACCAACAAATCCAACAACATATAAATTGAAAGATTTATCAAATAAAACAATTTTATGGATGCTTTTATGAACAAGAAATTCAAAAGACTAACTTCCCAGACACGTTTCTCATTGAACGTATTATTAGGAAAAATAGGAATAAAATGTATGTTAAGTGGTTAGGTTATAATAATAATTTTAATTCCTGGGTGGATATTAATGATATTGCTAAATAAACAATGAGACAAAAAAAAAATACACATTACTATTATTATTATTACATTAATTTTAATACTTATATAATCTATAAATCTATATTTATGTTTACATATAGTTATATTATAATAAAATATTTATCTTGTAAAACTATAAGAACATCATTTATAAATATATGTATGTTAAGCGGTTAGATTACAATATTAATGCATATTTTTATTATTAAAATCGAAAAGACATAAATACATAATAATATATTTTTAATAATAAACTGTAATAACATCTTTTATAAATATATGTTTATGTTTAATAAAACTTTATTTACATTTTTCTAAAAATAATTATTTAAAAACGTAATAAAAAAAAAATATATATAAATATTATAAAAATCGTAAAAACAGTATATGAAAAAACATAGATTGAAAAAAATATTTAAATATGCAATTCAATATTCGTTTTTTATTTTATAATGTCCATATGCTAGTGTATTGATTCCGTCACTCATTATATACCTTTTATCATCATTTGCACTTAGAACTAGTTTATTCGTAGTTTTAGAATAGACTTTATGCTTGTTCGATTGAATATAGTTCATATCACGATATGCTATTTTACTGTCAATTGATAAATTGTAAATGTATGCGTTTAATATATCTAAATATTCATCAAACTTTAAATGTTTTTCAATAATATATTTTTTTACACCTTTAGCTTTTTTAATTTCTAAATCACCTACTCAATACGTATAAAGTTTAGGACGTAATCCGATAAATTCTAATATAATACGTCCTTTTAGCTCATCTTTGAAAAAACCTGGTTGATTTTTACGGTCTGTGTTATAACAATAATGATTTTTTGGAAAATTTGATGTATCGAAATATGATGATAATTCAGTGTTTAAATCATTAAAAAAATTATCAGTTTGAATTTCGTATATTAAAGAATCGGTATCTGAATAAATAATGCCTAAATTATTTTTATATTTTTTTTTCATTACATTATAATGAAAATCGTAAATTATTGTTTTAGAAATATCTAATATAGCAAATCCTACATATATTGGTTTATCAAATTTAATTTTTTCTTTATGCATATGTATAGCAACTAAATTTTTAGAATATATCGTTCTGTCTTTAAAAAACGGTTTACTCATTAGTTTATGTGCCTTTTTTTCGTTACTCACTAATTTAATTGACATTTGTTTCCTAACATTCTCCATACATTTCCCGAAAACACTATTAACTAATAATTTCCAGAATTGTCTCTCAAATTCATTTTTTGATTTAACTCTCATGCTAGTACACAGTTCTACATATGACGCCATCCATTTAGACTGTTTAAAGCGAATAATTCTATGAACTTTGGTTACATTTATCCCATTAGCAATAGCCTGTTTTAAATTTCTATAATGAACAATGTAATTTTTTTTTGGAGTTAGCGTCGTAAGAAGTTTTTTGACTTTTGAATTTGGTGGATATGTATTATGAGGTAAAAATGGAAATTCATTATGTAATTTATGTAAGGTCTTAGGATAATCTGTATCCACTTCTAAGATATAACCGAAATCTGAGTTATCGTCAATCATCGATACGTCTAAATCTAAATTGTCAAATCATTCAAAATTCTGATACGATAGTGAAGATAGCATAGACTTTCCATAGAGATTTACACAGTCTAAATAAGCTATCCATGTATTCGGTTTGTTTTTATCGTATTTAATATTTTCAACATTCGGTATATTAGCCTTAACATATCTTTTAACCGACTGACAAATTCCTCCTCGTATACCTTCCTCTAACATAAGTTGCATATCATAACATTTAAGACGTTCTAATTTAACCCTAGTATGTTTTAACATGCATTCGAATGCAAAACCCGGTGCAGTTATAAAATGAGAGGGATCTAATTTGAATGTTTTTAAACACAGATCTCTAAAATTCTCGAAAACGTCTGTAAGAATACAAATGTCACACTTCAAATATAGAATATTATACTCTAATAAATTGTTTATATTAAATGCTGTCCAAACATTTTGTTCGTGTAAATAATCTTCATCACTAATTTCCTCATCTATTAACGAGTTTTAAAATGCGTGTTTCGGAGGTAGGCAAGTGTCATTTAATTTACTTAAATCGGAAACATACTCATAAGGAAATACACCTTTCCGTGAAACTAGATCTAAAGTTGATTTAGAAAATACTTTTAAAGTTTGTCTAAATTTTGTTTTATCTTCAGATAAATTTTTTACTAAATTTCCTAGAGATTCTGACATAAAACGGTAAGTATCAATAAATTTAATACTAAACTTGTCTACAATTGTTTTACTAAATGTTATATATTTTTCGGATGAATTTGGTATTACATAAATATCCTTATCATCACGACCGAGTTCTTTAATTATAAAATGACTGTCATCATTTAAATTATGAAAGTAAATTGGTAAAAAAGATACGTTTTTTAAATCAAAGTTACATGGTAAACATAGTACAGATCTAAAAACACCTGTAAAATGGTTATGATCTCGAACTTTCAAAAGGTTATTTTTTTCGAATGATTTTAAACAGCATTCACATTTTATTGTATTTTGAAACCTCGCATATAGTTTTATGTTTTTTAAGTCCGTGAGTGCCCCAAAATTTATTCTTACAAGGTTTATTATTGAAAACAGTGAAACATCTTTTACATATAATTAATTTAGATTTATGTTTAGTCCTCTGATTTCGTATAAACCTTGAAAAATTACTTATATAGGTATAATGTGATGTTTCATTTTTAGTGAAAAAAAATAAATCGAAATGATTGATGCATTCAGTATTATTGATATATAATGGAAAAATTATACTTTTGTCGTTTAAACTAAACACATTTACTGAAACATTATTAATACGCTCAAATTTCTTAATCTGTTTAATAGGTGTCGGGTAGTCAATACACTTAAAATTTAAGCCAGATTTTTTTTCTAAAATATTAAAATTATGTTTGCTAAATTTGCTTTTATTTAGACGAGTGTCAAATTTCGAAAGAATTGCATATTTAAAACATTTTTTATCTGTATTCTTTACATTTATTACTGCTTTTTTATTTTGTATGAATTTAGGTAGACTTATGTAAGTTGAACCATTAAGAGGATTTACATAATTTATTCTTAATTGTAACAAATCTATTGAAACTAAACTCCATCCACTACCTTTTGTAACGAAATCATTCTCTTCATTTAAAATCTTATTAAACATTTTATCTAATAAATTAGAAAAATCTGATTGTGAATATCCTAATACATTATTTGTTTTAAAAGATATAAATTCTTATATCTTATATAAGTTCTTCTTTCGATATTAAATTCTCATATAAACAGTCTAAATGTAAATTTAATTTAATTGAGGTATTTGATGATGCTTTTTCTAATTTATGAATTAACATGTTTGAACTATAGCTAAAAAATTGTTTAAAATCTAAAAACTTGTTTAAATTTTTCAAGGCGAATGTTATTGAAGTTGTTTTAAATCGCTCTATTTCAACAAGTCCATCTTCAATCACATTCATACGAGTTCTTTTTAAAATTCGTGGCATTTTCACTAAAAAATAATAATAATAGTTTTTTTTTTAAATAAATAAAATATATTTTATAACTTGATCTAACAATTATAATTCAAAACTGAGTATTATTTTTAATGGAAATAAATAAATTTAAAACAATCTAAATGTATAAAAAATATGTTTGTAAATACTTACATTTTTTTGACGGTGAATAATATTTTTCATGTGTTGTGGAAAAGTAAGCTTATAGATGCTCTCTGTATGAGAAAAGTAACACAACTGAATACGAAGACCAGAGTTGTTTTAGTAAGCATTACGGTTCTAACAAATACAAATTACACTTAAATACTATTCATATGAAACAGCTTTTAATAGGTAATAACCTACCTCTATGACTGTATATTATGTCTAAGAAATGATTATGTACGATTTCTGAATATCCAATTATTTTAATATTGAGGTAGGTCTGTACGCAAACAAATGAAACACGATAAATAAACTTTTGTTACATTTATACCATTAGCAATCGCTTGTTTCAAATTTCTATAATGAACCACATAATTTTTTTTAGGAGTTAATGTTGTGAGGAGTTTTTTTACTTTAGAATTTGGTGGATAAGCATTATGAGGTAAAAATGGGAATTCGTTGTGTATTTTATGTAACGATTTAGGATAATCAGTATCTACCTCTAGAATATATCCATACTCGGAATTATCATCAATTTTTGTTATATCTAATGTTAAATTTTCAAACCATTCAAAATTTTGATAGGGTAATGCGGATAGCATAGATTTTCCATAAAGATTTACACAATCTAAATAAGCTATCCATGTATTCGGTTTATTTTCATCGTAATCAATATTTTTAATATTTGGTATATTAGCCTTTGCATATCTTTTAACTGACTGACAAATACCTCCTCGTATCCCTTCCTCCAGCATAAGTTGCATATTATAACATTTAAGACGTTCAAATTTAACCTCTGTATGTTTCAACATGCATTAGAATGCAAATCCTGGTGCAGTTATAAAATGAGAAGCATCTAATTTAATAGTCTGTAATCAAAGGTCTCTAAAATTTTCGAACACATCTACGAGAATACAAACATCACACATTAGATATAAATTACTGTACTCTAATAAAGTTTTTATATTAAATACTTTCCAGATATTTTGCGCATGTAAATAATCTTCATCGCTAACTTTCTCATCTTTTAACGAGTTATAAAATTCATGTCTTGGAGGTAAGCAGGTATCATTTAATTTACTTAAATCAGAAATATATTCGTAAGGAAACACACCTTTCTGAGTAACTAAATCTAAAGTTGACTTTGAAAATATTTTCATAGTTTGTTTAAATCTCGTTTTATCCTCAGATAAATTTTCTGCTAAATTACTTAGAGATTCTGACATAAAACGATAAGTGTCTATACATTTAATAGTAAACTTAGGTGCAACTGTTTTACTAAATGAAATATATTTTTCGGAAGAATTTGGTATTATATAAATATCCTTATCATCACGACCCAGTTCTTTAATTATAAAATGACTATCATAAGCTAAATTATGGAAATAAATTGGTAAAAACGAAACATTTTTTAAATGGAAATTACAAGATAAACAGAGTACAAATCTAAAAGCACCAGTAAAGTGGTTATGGTCTCGAATTTTTATAAGGTTCTGTTTTTTAAATGATTTAAGACAGCATTCACAATTTTCTGTAATTTTAAACCTTCTTTCCTCATCAATAGTTAATTTTTTCATTGTTATATTAGTTTGATAAAGACTATAAATTTTAATACTTATATCTGTTATAGATTTCATGAAATGACTGGCAGGGTTTCTACCACTAAATACTTTAATTTTTGTAGGAATTTTAAATTTTTTAATTAAATATCTAGGTATTATCGAATAATCTATTTTTACATAAAATGCGTAACTCATTAGTTTGTGTTCACGTGTTAAACGAGTCTTAGATTTGCTATTTCGCTGTTTAATTAAAATATGTTTTAAAAAACATTCGAAATCTGCATAAATGACTATAGGTATTCTTTGTGTTTTTTGATAATTTTTAAAATAAATGAAATCATCATCATCTGTCTCAAACATTATAGGTCGTCCAAGCTTATTCTTACTACAAATAATTTTATGTTTTTTTAGTCCAGAAGTACCCCAAAGTTTATTTTTACAGGGTCTATTATTGAAAACTGTGAAACATCTTTTACATATAATTAATTTAGATTTATGTTTAGTCCTCTGATTTCGTATTAATCTAGAAAAATTGTTAATATAGCTGTAATGCGATGTTTTATCATTAGTTAAAAAAAATAAATCGAAATGATTATTACATTCAACATTATTAATATATAGTGGAAAAATTATGTCTTCATCATTTAAACTAAATACATTTACAGAAACATTATTAATACGTTCGAATTTTTTAATTTGCTTGATAGGCGTTGGGTAATCAATACATTTAAAATTAAAACCTGATTTTTTTTCAAGAATATTAAATTTATGTTTACTATATTTACTTTTATCCTGACGATCGTCAAATTTAGAAAGAATTGCATACTTAAAACATTTGTTGTCCTTGTTCTTAACATTGATAATCGCCTTCTTGTTCTTTATATGCTTCGGTAGATCGATGTAGGATGCACCACTAAGAGGGTTTACTTTATATATTCGTAACTGCAGTAAGTCTATTGACACCAAAGTCCAACCACTGCCTTTAGTAACAAAATCATTTTCCTCTTTTAAAATGTTATTAAACATTTTATTTAATAATTATGAAAATTTGAATGTGAATATGCATTCACGGTTTTGAAAGATATGTCACGTTTTTCTTGTAATATCAAATTTTCGTATTCACAATCTACATGTAAATTAAATTTAAATGATGTATTTTGAGTTTCTTTTTCTAATTTATTAATTAACAAGTTTAAACTATCATTAAAAAATTGATCAAAATCTATAAATTGTTGCACATTTTTTAAGATGAACGTCTTAGAAGTTGATTTAAATCGTTCTATTTCAATAAGCCCATCTCCAGTCACATCCATTCGAGTTGTCTTCGAAATCGTTCTTCGTATCATTTTAACTAAATAAAAAATAAAAATATCTTTAAATAATTTTTTTTTAACTGTTATGGCATTATAGAAAAAATAAATATTTAAAATAAAAAAAATATATTATAAAAAAAAAAAAAAAACTTACATATTATGATTAGAGTTCTTGTTGAAGATATTTAATAGCAATACTTCTTAATGTGATACTTATATTTATTATCACTTTGAACAAGGTAATAACAAATATAAGCATAACGTCTTCACAGAATGATAGAATACTTTTTATTTAGTATCAATTCGATTGGTGTGTACGTACTCGACTGCCATATTTCAGTGAATACAATTTATTTTTATAAGTAATGTACTGCGCATTACAAAATGTAATATATACCAAATTACGTATTAACATAACATACTTATTCAATCATACAGAATACAAAATACGTAACCATACAGAGATTGTTGTTTTTAATTATTATTAATAAACTTTACATCATAAAATTATTATTAACCTACTTGTTTAGTCACACGGAATACGAAATACGTATCCACAAAAGAGATTGTTATTTTTTTAACTATCAATTAAATATAAATTTTTATAAGTTAATAACCATAAACATGAAACAAGGCTAACAAGATGTGAAAGACCATGGGAGAATGTAACCTGGATACGATCCATCAGCATATAAATACGACCCCGGATCAACACCAAGATGAGACGTTTCCAGCAATCCAGTGAAGAAGTTATGCTTATATTTGTTATCGTTATAATTAACTTGCTAGTCTAAAGTACAAGTAAATCAGTAGTATCATTTTAAAAGAGTTGATATCTTTCTAAACTTAATATTGTGTATCTGTGTCGAACCCACGACTCAGCATGCTACATAATTTAGTGTAAACGGTAGGATTTTAAAAAGTATTTATTTCATTTTATTTAATAATTATAAATACACATTACTACATTTCAACAACGTCTTGTGAAGTTTCATATACATATATAACATGATGTCGTATTCCGAACAAACTGAATCAGATTGTTTAAGCAGTGATGTAAGTAAAATATTTATTTAAAAAACATTTTTAATATAAATTATTTAACTATTTAAATATTAATTTATTATCATTTATATAAAAAAGTTAATCTATGCTATCTCAGTTAATCTTAACATTAATTTTAAATATAGAACGAAGCATGTCATTTTTCTGATGTTGAAAAAAAGAAAAAAAGACAAACTTCTCCGATAGTAGCTAAGAAAAGGAAAAATGGAAAAAAGTTAAAGTCAGATAAAAAAAATAAAAATGGGAATGTAAGCATTTATATTAATATTTATATTCTTTAGATCAAATATTAGATAAAAAAAAAAAAAAAAATGGTAATTAATATTTTTTTATTTATTTTATATATATATATATACATAGAATTTTACCTATAAATATAAATTGAATGCAGTCATAACATCTGGTAAATTCAAGATAGCTAATAATATAGATAGTATGTCGATAAAGGAAAAAGAAAAAACATATACATTTAAATGTCCGACTTTACGAGGAGAGGACTACTGGGTAATTCAACATTACAAAACTAGTAATATTATGGATGTTGCACCTCAAGACAGGTAATATCTTAATAATAATCATCATTAATTGTTATTTATAAACTTTTTTTTTAATTTTAGATGGAAGCAAGCTGAATGCTCAATAAAATTAACAATAACTAAACTCCGCGGAAATAAAGATGCTGTTATTAACAAAAAAATGCATACTGTCGTAGATGATATTCTAACACGCTTTACAACGGATTCAGAAAACAAAATAACTGTGAGCAAAACTGATGTCAAACAAAAATGAAAATTGAAAATGAAAAATACAAAAATACTATATAATATTACAATGAATTAAAAAAAAAAAAAAAAAATAAAATAAAATACTACATTACAATGAATTTTTTAAAAAAAAAAAAAAAAGAAATATTATATTACAATGAATTTAAAAAAATATTATATCCTTTAAATATATATTTAAAAAAAAAAAAAAAACAATTTAAAATACAAATATTTTTTCTACTTATTTTATTATATTATACATTACAATAATATTATCATAGTTCAAGTAAAAACATAAGTCTTTGAATGTTGAAATACTGAAGTTGGAATTATATTTTTTTGTATACTGATTTTAAAAATAATTTAATTAAAAATGTTATAGTAGATATTGAATTACTTGCTAATATATAATACATTTTAAAAATATTTGTATTCTTCTCTAAAACGTTTTGGAATTCTTTTAATTCTACATGGTCTTTTCTATTATTTTTTTAATACTTTGATGTGTTTTATGAAAAGGTATATTATATGAACATATATTATTATAAAAAGTATGAAAAAATATATTGTTACACACTATATTTAATCAAACGTACTATTATAACTAACAATTATAACTGAAATTAATATTCAATATTCAGGCATTATATATAATGATTGGAATTACATTATTAAACAAACATTTTTAAAGTAAAAGATTCCTAAATGAAAAAAAAAAAATAAATAAATATATAAAAAAAGTAGATATGTGGTGCAATTAGTTGAAATCTTAATTTATACTACATATATTAAGTAAACGCTTTAACCTATTGCACCACATGTCTACAAGATATTCTAGTTTAGTACTTAAACATTTAAACATTAAGATAAATACAAGAGTTAATATAAGAATTGTATATTTATCTGATTATTATAATATCATTTTTATAATTATATATTTATTATTTTTCAAAAAAAAAAAAAACTTAAATATCTAATATATACATCTTTCATAATACAAAATAACATATTACTTATTGGTATAAATCCTTTAATATCAAATTTGATAAAGTAGCAAATTGATACTGTTGTATTTCACAAATCAATGACATTCCTTCTAAATTAGTATCGTAAACGTAATTCTGTATGTATTGATAAATAAAATCATTTGATTGACAGCTGATGGGAGGACTTGATACCGATTGTTTGAGAGAGTTATAAAACAGGTTGAAACAGTTTTGATAAAAATTAATTTTCTTTTGCTTTTCTATTATATATGAGTCTATACAAAATTGAATTTGTTTAAGACGACATAGATCAATAATACTTAATATAATCGAATTATTATCTATTCGCAATGTAATCGAAGAATATTTTGTATTTATCGAATAACTTAGATTTTCATTTAACGAAACTGATGACTTTGTACGATTTTGTAAATTGTTTAAAATTAAATTAAAATTAGTTTCATTCATTAAATCATTCCAATTCGATAAATCTAATGTAAATACATTCTTACTTGCTCCAATTAATATTACAATCGAAATTTCTTTACCTACTAAATAACCTACTGTTATATATTTTTCATTATGAATTCGAAAGTTGATTTATCAACAACGGAAGGATTCATACTGATAAAATATTATTAATTTAACAATAATTTAATAATAAACTTGATAAAGTTAGTAAAGACGTATATTGCTGTTGCTAAAAAAACATTTTCAAAAAATAAAACAAAAACGCCTAGAATAATACCTATTCCTAAAAAAGGTGGAGTTTTACCTCTCATACCGATTTTTGCGGGTCTATCCGCATTGGGAGCGTTATCAGGCGGAATTGCAAACGTGGTTAAGACTGTTAATGAAATAAAATCCAACAGAAACACACCTATTCATTTAGGAAAAGGTTTATATCTCTCACCGTACACGTCGAATACGTATAAAATCGGAAAAGGTATCACCGACTGTCAATCGCTCGTCTACCTTAACGTACATAAAGCTACGAAGCCACAGATAGCTAGGTGGTTCGAAACGCTACAAGAGTTCGATTTCGAGATCAAGTACCGGCCCGGGGCCCGTATGGCGCACGTAGACGCACTAAGCAGAGTACATAACGACAGACAAGACGAAGTTAGCTCGGTGGAGACCGATCTATCAAAGAGACTTGATGTTTTCGTCGCGTTGTCTCCGATAGACCTGGTCAGATTCATGCAACAATCTGACGAAAAGACAAAAGAGCTCATCAGGTTACTACAGATTGAAACAAAGTTAACCGCCGCCGAAGAGAAATTGGTACGCGATTATCAACTCACAAACGGAGTGTTGTACCGGCTCTACGACGGAAAGGTGCTTCTAGTGGTACCAAATTCTATGAGGAAAGGCGTGGTCATAGGCGCACATGACTACGGCGGACATCATGCTGTAGAACGAACGGTCGCGATTATTACTAAGGACTACTGGTTCGCCGGGTTAAGGCGTTATGTACGACAACACATACGTATGTGTCTCGACTGTTTGGTACACAAGCGCCCCGCTGGAAAGAGCCTGGCCTGCTCCACCCGATTCCGACCGGTCGGAGACCGTTTCAAATAATACATATTGACCACTTAGGTCCGTTCGAATCAAGTGCCAAGTCCAATAAATATTTGTTAGTGGTTGCTGACATCTGACGAAATATATTCACTTATACGCATGCCGATCGACGGTTACCAACCACGATTTCACGGAGGTGCTCTATCCAACCTTAGTCTAACCAGGAATGAGTGGACAAAACCAGACAAGATGCAACAGTTAATACGACAAAATATCGCGGTTGGACAACAACAAATGAAAAATCACTATGATTCAAGACACACCGACAACATCAAATTTGATATCGGTGAAGTTGTAGTAATGTTACGCCAGCCGATACCCGACCAACCTACGAAGCTCCAAGGAAAGTATCGGGAACGACCACTGCAAGTAATTAAAATTTTACCGTCTGACACATATCGAGTCGCAGAGGTTGCCAGCGACGGAAAAGAACTGTACGCGACTACCGCCCATGTATCGCAGCTCAAATCCTGGAAAATCCTTAACGAATCAGACGACGAAGAAGACGAGCCAGGTGACGAGGAGGCAGACGAACAAGACCATACGATGATAGAGACCGCCACGTCAAGGTAAACTAATCGAAGGGGGGTCGCGCCCAACTCGTCAAAAACGCATACCGAAACGTTTTGACGACTTTGAACTTACATAAATAACGTACCTACGTGTGTATGGTATGTTTTTTTTTCTCTCTCCCCCCTAATTACTGTTAATTATACAAAATTAAAAATTGTCACTATTATGTAATTAATTTGTATTATGTTGAAATTGATTTCTATTATAATATTTAAATTTTTTTTTTTTTTTTTTAATTTTGTTATTTTGTAATCATGTTGTGTTAACTATAAAACACTGGGTTACTATTATACTATTTAGGTACATTGGTTGAAAGTAATCTCCATTTGTGTAATATTGTAGTCAAGTTGTTAACTATATAAAGACTGTTACTATTATACTATTTACGTTGGTTGAAATTGATTTTTTTTTATTTTGTTTTGTTTCATTTTAATGTTTAAATTGTGCAGTCATAATGTAAAATTGTCACTATTATGATATTTGTACTTGTTAAAACTGATTTTTTTTATATATATACTTATATTTGATTTTGCAACCGCATTGTTAATCGCGAAAAATCGAAATATTGTTAATTATTATTATTACTTTTTAGTTTGTTTGTTTATATTCTAATCGACCCGGATCGTGGACGATCCTAAGGGTAGGTATGGCCGAATGTTAGCGACTATTTTAATTGCTGTTGGGGTCACACTGTAGGGGTACGTCTCCACCGTTACGGCGGCGTAAGACGAACCAGTTTCCGCGCGATCGACGTCCCGATCAGGACTCTCGACGTATTTCGACGAAGTGATTTTCGTCAGCCATAATTAACTTTGGTACAAACGGCGCCGTTAGCCGTTTACCAACAATTTAGGCTGACGACGTGTTGCCGTAGTGCTAGTTTACATATAAATATTTAATTGTTGTGTATGAATAAACGTTAAGCTATATCCTGTAAAACAAAAGCGTTATTTGTTTTTCTTAGAATATTTTTATTCCTAACAAAATGACCTGTATGAGTTACAGAATGCCGGATGGAACATGAATAAGGAATCAAAACTTGTGGATGACGTTTATTTTTCCGGTTGCATTCCTTTAAGACATTTATTCGGATTTTGTGAAGATTATAAAAAAATTTTACTCAATTGTAATCAACAACTGGATTTGAATCGATCGTCAACCGATTTTGACGCAATGCATGTCACAGGTGTTGCCGTTAGTGAAAACATTGAAAAAAATAAAAAGGTAAAAATCGAATTGAGTAAAGTTTTGTGGAAAATGCCAATAGTTCGAGTAAACGACAAGGAAAAATTGAAATTATTAAAAGTTTTGGACTCTCGTAAACCGTTGTCATGTGCGTTTAGGAACTGGGACCTCTGTGAGTATCCCGTTCTACCTCAAAATACTTAACATTCGTGGACGGTGAAAACGAGCAGTTTATTAGAGAAACCACGATTTGTTATAATTGGGTTTCAAACAGATCGAAAAATAATCTGCTCAATCATTCTGGGCATTTCGATCACTGTTATTTAAAAAATTTCAAAGTTAACTTGAACTCTGAAGTGTACCCATATGAGGATTTCCGTGCAGATTTCTCAAATAACCAAATTTCAATACTGTACAAAGCGTATACAGATTTTCAAAAATCTTACTACGACAGAGACCACTGCAAGTCTCTGCTTTCAAAACCCGATTTTTGTCTTCTAGCCCCAATTGTGGTGGTAGATTTATCTCGTCAAAACGATAATGTAAAATCATCTACAGTCGACTTGAGAGTGGAATTTGAAAAACATTCCAACAAAGACTACAGCTTATTGTCTAATTTTACACGATCAAATTATAACATATAATCCGTTTAACGGAGATGTAAGAAAATTGTAAATATTGTAAAAATAAAACACCATTATTTTTTTTAAATAATTATTGTATTTTTATTTATATTCTTCAATAACCAACAAAACATGAAAATAATTTACGATTCACTTTAGATGTTGCTTGCACTGCATAAGTCGGTGTTGTCGGTTTGTTGAAATACAGCGGCCCGTCGTTTTCATCAACTGCCGACAATAATATTGTATGTATAAATATATTGTACGGTATATCAATTTTATAATTATTTACTTGAGAATTAATTGGAGATGGTGGCATATTTGCATCTTTACACATAACAGGGGGACAACGGTGAACATTAAAATAATGAAAAAACAGCTCTGTATTGTTTCGTCCTTAAAATCATATTCGTATTGATTATAAATGCGTAATAATTATATAAAATTAATTTACCTCAGATACAACTTCTTCTTTGATCACACACTCTTCGGCTAGCTGTCTTGTGGCCAGTAGTTTCAGCTGACTGATGAATGTTATTGGGCTTTTTGGTAGATGTGATGATATCAGTGCATCGTTGAGATTTTGTATGATATTTTTCATCTCTTCGACGTTTTTTCCACGTTTGAAATCTGATTTCATGTATTCTGTTATTTGATTTAATTGTTGAAGTACCATAGGGCGAATAAAAGTAGTTTTGTCTACACAGGCTTCAAAAACGGCCCATTCCATGTACTGTAGAGCTATGAGATCGGCGCGATTTAGCAGTACGCGACAGCCATCCTCAACTTTTGATTCAATGACCAGATTATTTTCACCGCGATAAATAATTTTTGACAATTTATTAACTTCATCGGAGAACAGTAAAAGATTATTATTCTCGTCTGGTGTATCCAATATCATAGATAAAATGTTATCCATAAAAGAATAAATTCGTTTTAAAAAACAATGAGATATTGATATATGCCGAGAAGGTGTTATAATTCGAATTACGAGTTTGAAATTGTCACTGGGGGTCCAATCCAATGTTTAAAAATTTACGACCAACAAAATCAATTACAAACATACTAAAATCCATTAGTTCGATTGGTGTAACTGGTGCAACATACATGTACTTTGATTTCTTGAAAATAGCAGCATTACATTGTACTGATCCAGCCATTGTAAATGAAAAAAACACACTATTGACTTGAAAATGAACAATTAACACTATGAACGCCACGTATCGACTAACTTTGGTGTAGAATCCTACAGTAGGCATATGTCTCCAAATTCGGTTAAATTGGAGAGGGGGATTGCTGAATTGTAATAATTACAGTATCATCAATATTAAAATTTTCTCAGAAATCTATCATGTATGAGAACTTGACGATTTTTCTCAGAAATATTGACAGGTAAAGACATGATATTTTACGTAATTTGATATACATGTTGTATATTATACGCAGGGGTAATGGCGTATTGTTTTTTCGGAAATATTGATGAGTGTAGAAAATCATCATAAGAGATATATTGATGATTCTGGATCGTATCGAGAGAGCTACTTAAATACGTTAAATTCAACATATATTACTAATGGCTGTAAGAGTCTAAGTGGAGAATTGTTATATCCTATACATCTCCAGTTCGATTCTTACCCAGATATTACACTTTTTTTAAATATTATCATATATGATAATTATAAAATATTATTATTCGTTATTATTTCAAATCACTTGTAATCGCACAACTAATAATACTATTTATATAATTATCCTGTATAATAACATTAGCAAGTACTTGTAATCACATTATCAAAACTGATAGTATATAATTAACCTTTATGATAACACAACTGATATCGGTTATTATCAAAAACTGATAAACACGATCGATAATTGTACAGGGGAGGAGGGGGGGAGACATAAGTTGTAACATACAGCGGTGGGGGGGGGCATCGTCGGCGGCGGATCAGATGTTGGCGGCGGCGGCGGCGGCGAGAATGTGGCGGTGGCGGCGGCAAGAATGTGGCGGTGGCGGTGCTTGAATCCTCTTTTTCATCCTACTATAGGTGTTTTTTAATTTTTACCATAAACATCAAAAACAAACAAGTACCTTAAGTACCTATTCAATTTCAGTTTTCCAAAAACAAACTATGTACCTACCTATCTATCTCCCATTCTCCCTTGATACATAAAATATAATTTTGACCTTAAATTTATCAAACATTTAATCTGAAATTCCATACAAATTTATAGTGCCCAAAAATAAGAAATCAAATTGAAATTAATAAACATTTATTTTATACTAATAATGTTGTTTGTTAAGTGCCAAGAAAAATACCGTAGCAATTGCAGTTTAGCTCCCAAGCGATTTTTTTTTATTTTTTTTTATTGAAACATATGTATTTCAACGAGTTAAGAACGATGGTGCAAAAATTAGTAAGTGCAAACCATTATTTTGAAAGTTATAGCCTTTCAAAGTATGCGATTTTACGTTTTTTTTTTATCGCGCGCCGCATGCGTATTACGACGTTTTAATTTTTTTATTTTTTTCGATTGCCTTTTTACGATATTCACTACCACTTAATTTAATTCTTTTAGCACTCATCTTTAAACAAACAACTATTATCGTAAATTGCGAACATTCAACACTAACACTGATGTAGTGATAACCGATGACCGAGTACTGGACTTATTTGTAATTTTATCCAGATATTTAGGTATTATTATTGATATCATAAATCATTATATAATATATATTACTTTATATATACCAGCTACGGGCATACGGCGAAACCTACATTTAATTATAGGCGCATGCATGCACGTATTTTAACAAAGATAAGACGATAACAAGCGACTCGACACAGGAAATCGATCAGACAAAACTGCAGAAGTCGTTTATTTATAACACAATTTTACAAAATTCTATGTAAACTGTGATTATTATTTATTACCACTGTGATAATGATTATATACACTATGCGCTAGTCCATCCTAATAATAATATTATTGATACATTATTTTACTATTTAG
>JASXSY010002401.1:0-105358 GCA_034509805.1 Sipha maydis | reverse complement strand
GGTGTCGGTGTCGTCCGTGTCGTCGTCGTCGGTGTCGTCGTCGTCGGTGTCGTCGTCGTCGGTGTCGTCGTCGTCGTCGTCGTCGTCGTCGTCGTCGTCGTCTCGCGTGCGTGCGTGAACAGTGTGTGCGTGTGTGTGCAGATCGTGTGTGTGGCGTGCGCGGTGCGGTAGTGACGTGTTTGCCGACCGGGTTTCGGCACATATAGGAAATCTGGCTGGGACGGACGCGGCCGGGCGCCGGTGCGGGTGGCGGTGGGGAAGACGGCGGCGGCGGCAGTACTGCTCGCACAATGGCGGACTGCCGAGGGCACGTATTCACCAAGAAAACCTTCCACCTACCGGCCTACTGTCACAATTGCACCAATTTACTGTGGGGTGTCGTGACGCAGGGCAATTTCTGCACAGGTTTGTCCCCCCCCCCCCACACACCAGTTTGTATCTGGCACGCGCGACACCCCCTCGCCAACATCCATCTATCCCGCAACCCTTCACTGCGCCTCACTCACGGCCACTACCCTCGCCGGCAACACTCCCCACGGCGCGACACCGCCGCTCAAGGCTCATCTCAGCTCCATCTCACCTATATTCTATGCTCGCGTGTTATGACGCATGTACAAGCTGCAGTGTCCGCGCGTGTACGTACAGCATATTCACACGACGGGTGACGCGTATCTACGTATGTATAGATTATGTATCTATACATATTACCGTGAGTGGTAGCGGCCATCGAGCTGGTGGTGTGATGGTGTCGGTGGTGACGGTGACGGTGGTAGTTGTGGTGGTGACGGTGTTGTTGGTTGTGGTGGTGTCGGTGATGGTGTTGGCAAGCGCGTACACAAAAAAATATTTCGAAAGGGATTTTAGATTACACATCATCATAATTACACGATCTGCGAATTAATTTTAATCTTATAAAAAACATGTTTAATAATTTTCCTGCATTTCGAGGAGAAGGGTTAAGCCCTATAATCTCCCCTTGTGTACGCGCCTGGGTGTTGGTAATGATGGTGGTGCGATGGCATATTGTCTTTCGTTTTTATGACGATTAGGGTTTTCACAAATAACACGTTTGTGGGTAAGGTGATTCCTCAACAGTTTAAGTACGCGATATATATATATATATATATATGTGTGTGTGTGTGTGTGTGTTTGTGTGTTGTGAGCGCGTGCTTTAATATCATTTTATTACCTTAGTGATGACAAATTCGATTGACCACAGGTGTATTTAGATGTTATTTTAGCGATTCCGTTGATCCCTTTACTTATAATTTAAAATCGAAATACAACTATTTCGTTACACTATGTATCTATGTGTATTTCTCAGGTTATAAAATGATTAGTGTTTTATCGGCATATTATTCGATCTTGAACGAATCATGCCTAAGGGAGTTCAGTGAAAGATAATTCGATGTTGACGAAAACGATGTACTTATTCAATGAGATTTTTACCTATTGAGTTCCGTAGTGAAGTTCAATGTTTCCGCAACATGAATGTACCGATACACAAGTAGAATTCTTATAGTGTAAAATTGTATAACTTCCATTTCCATAACACACACCCAAATTACTTTTATTTATAACTGTAATATTTCGAAAATATAATTCAAAATTATAATGAAATAGAAACGTTAACATGTTACTCGTAGATTTTATTCGCATACACGAGTATTTTATGCATAACTGAACGCTGAATATCATGTAATGTAATTTATGTTGTCAAAGACAAAGACAAACACAGACATTCGTTATTTTAGTATATATATATATATATATATATATATATATATATATATATTGCAATAAAACACGTACATACACCAAATGTTGTTAATGCTTTTAGTGGCCGATAGAACGGTAATAGAAAAACAAATAGACGATATAATATGCTCAACATGCTTTATTTGAAAAACAAATTTTGTGCTACTGTTTGCAATGATAAAATCTATTTAAATTATACCGATGAAAATGTGGGGTTATGAACTAGGAAAGAAACTCGAAGGTCTTTAAAATAAATTATATTAGTACCTAAAATGAAATCCAATAACTATTTTGAATTCATTCATACGAATTATGTATACTATGTATGTTAGTTATTATGTATCGATAATATATGTTTATGCAATCGTGAAAAAGAAAACCGTTGGAAATTGATGATTTTTAAATAAATATATAATTTATATAAAGTATGTTATTTTAAATAAAATTATTAATTTGTACAACATGAATTTATAATTTAGAGTAGACTATTAAAATATTCAACCATGAAGTATACCTATATATCATATAAAAAATGTCTATTTATTATTTGAATAAATAATTAATTAATGCATAGAATTAATTTAAATATTTGTGCAAAACAACAGTAATTATAAAAGTTAAATACTTCTATTCTAACTATTTTCATTATGTTTAAAATACCAAATGTATAATATTCATCTTCCCAATAATTTCAAACTTATAAGGACTTATTATTAAACGGCGTTCTGTGTATGCAATATAAGTACATATTAATCGTAGAGTTCGTTCCGACGATAGGATAAACAGCTACGATGGTTTCACATTTCAAATCTGTGTTGTCAAATGTGTTAGTTAGATTGAGTATTTTCGTTTTCACGTGAATAATAATTCTTACCGTAAACGTGTTGTGTTTCCAACACTGTTAGCAAACATCTTCGTGACGTCAAAAGCAAAAACTTGATCAACCCATATTCCCGGAGTACTGTAATCCCTATGGGACTTGTCCCCAAACAATTTTATTCTGTAACAAAACGCCCATAGCTATTATTAAACTTCCCCTCCTATAAAAATGTATATATAATATTATAACAATGGATATACATGAATTTAATAAATCGTCGTTAAAAAAAAAATAATAAAAATAATTTTACCCTAGAGTATACCTATGTATACTTATACATATACCTATGTACAACCTGAATATGACAGGACACGAACTTCCGAAAGTAATTGAAATCTAATTTAGAATCAAGGAATCCAGTATGGACAGTATAGATATCATTTACATCTAGATTTTTTTTTTTTAATATAGCTTAATAGTTTCGTAATCCCAAGTGAATTGAATCATTAATAACATTTGGTACTGATTACAATTTTGAAATATTAAAAATAACGAATAATCCTATTTTACATCAAAATCACCCATAATATAATTTAAAAAGCTACATGAGCTAAGAGGAATGAAATAATCTTATCATCTGCAATTATTTTACTCACCAAATATCAATATACAAAATAGATATATAGATATAATAATAGAAATCACGTTTCTATCGCGATTGATTATCAATTTTTAAGTACTTTATCAGATTTAGTACTACAGTGTTTTTATTTTTTTCCGAAAATAATACTTTAAAAAAATATAAATTAATAATCAAATTTATCAGTTAAATACTGATGTAGGTATAACGTATAATGTACATATTGGGAATTTGGTAAAAAACAATTCTTGATGAATACCATTATTCGATGTCAATAATTCCATCGGCAAGAACAACTAAGAATTTTTTATAGAAATTTCGTTTTCATATAATACAATATGAATACAGACCCGTTATTGAATTCGTTCTAGAATATCGTTGACTCATAAAATCTCTATGTGTAAATGATATTAAAGTAGCGTAAAATCATTATTTTTTAATAAATTGTTAAGTATAATTTTATGATACTTATGATAGTTATAATACTGTAAAACAGTTGCTAATTGGTAATATTAAATTAAATAAATACAGTATATTATATATCAAATAAAATATAACATTTAACTATTTTCGAATTCATAATTTTGTTATTTTATATTAATTTTTTAAATTATTATTTAAAATCATTGTAAATAATAATTAATTATACAATATGTAAATACTAGTATTATAATGAAAAATAAATTAAACTTTATTAATAACAATTTTTCTAAAATGTAATAAAAATACAAAAATTAATAAGCGTTCAAATATTTTATTTTATTTTTTTATCATAAATGAAAATTTGTAGTAAAATATTGTGTATTGTATGTTTATAGATTCAAATTTTAAAGAGAATTGAAATCATATGAAATATTAAAAATTTCTATACTTTAAAGTTGATAACATTTTGTTGTAAATTAATATTTGTTTTTCTGTTTGTGTTTGGCCTTTAAGAATATCAACCATTAAAGTATAAAACCCGTGTACGTAAAATAATTTATGATTCAAGTACCTCATTTATTAAAACATAGAAACTTATATTCAAACCGGGAAACGTGTTCTGGTTCTGTTGATAATATTATGTACAATTGTAGATTGCTTACAGCCTTTGATTTTTTGCTTTTTAATGTTTCAGTATGTAATTATATAGCTCACGAAAGTTGCCTAAAAAAACCCGGCATATCACCTTGCCATAGTCTAGCAGCTAGTTTAATTAAGGTAGGTAACACACATATATATATACATATTTTCAAAATTTGTCGTAAATAATTAATTTTTAATTATGTATTTATATTATATATTTTATCATTAGAATCCAGTATCACATTGTTGGTCCGAACCAATAAGAATTAGAAATCAAAGATGTTGTAATGTTTGCCGTAAAAAAATCGATGGTCGTACCTTCAGCGTTACTTGTGAAAGTAAGTAAACAGATAAATATATTTTACTCATTTACTCTATGACTTAATAATTTATATGTTTTTAGTTTTAATTGATGAATTATTTTCATAAGACTTATTTCTTTAATTTCTAAATACCCGAAGAATATATAATTGTGTTTAAAATAATTAAAAAAAAGAGATAAATGAGAACAAATTTTCAACGATTTTGATGATTAAGCATTACCATAAATATAGCATAAATGCACCTTATTTATTTGTTTTATATCTTCAATAAAACCATAGAATATAGTTTAAAGTATAGTAGTTGATTAGATTTAAACCAGTGACGTAAATATAGACAAAACTACCTTGGGCCCAAATCATATTATTATGCCCTTCAAGAAAATACGCTTTTTAGGTAGGTAAATAGATAGATATTATATGACATATTCATGCGTATCAGTCACCATCAATTAGATAATATTATAATACATTGTATGTATTTAATAGATAAACCACCCTATTGTTAATACATAATATATTATATATATATGTAAAATAATAGGAATATTTATTTAAATTATAAATATTTTTGAAACAAAATTAAAATAACAATACGCTTATTACATATTAATGTACATTAGTTAACTATTAGAATATCAAAATGTCTTTTTTCATGTAATAGCTAATATACAAATATTGTAATGATAAGTAGTATCTATTATAATATAACATACTATTATTATTAATTTCAAAATTATAATTAAATCATAAAAATATTTTTTGCTTTACAATATTATACAAAAATTTGGCGCTCGGGGGTAATGACCCCTGCTGTCGTTTTGGTAGCTATGCCACTGACTTAAACCTTCATAGAAAATATTACGAAGAAAATAAAGTTTATAACAGATAATAAAATACACGAATCGAGTTTTAATGAATAACACTGTTCAAATAAATGTTTGTAATATACGAGTATTTATAAGTACAGGACTACAAGTGACGAGAGCTTTTGAGGGCCTCAGGGCTGGTCAGTTCCAGACCCCCCTTTCATTTGTTTAGCCAATATATACATACTACTTGTACAGTAAATATATTAAAATTTGTATCTTATGCTACGGCGAATGAGATGATAAAATAATTTTGTGTATAAAGCTGAGACGACGGGCCCTTTTCGAGGCGCGTGTCCCGGGGCTCTAGTCCTCACTGCCCCACCCTCTTGTCAGTCCTGTATGAGTAACCAGCAGTTATAGTTATTATAGTTATAACTAAGTAGTAGTAACTTTATAGTTACTCGAAAAAAGATTTTAGTATTTATAATATTGTCGGATAAAGAGTAAACATATTTTGTTTAATAATCAATGTTAACTGTTTAATATCGATAATAAATATAGTATTTAATATAATAGTGATAATATATTATAAAAACTAAAATTTAAAATACATTGAGCTTAAAAATTTGTAAAAGTAATCAAAAGCTTAGTATTTTTATTCGAATACAGAAAACGCATCTATTAATATAAAAAAAAAAAATAGTATATTTAAGGAAACATAAATATGTAATACATCTAATAATATAAATATTAGACTATATACGTAGTTTAATAATTATTGTCCATCGAAAAATTACACGCAGTAAATACAAAACTCTGAACTTTGTTTTAAATATATTTAATATACAGAATGTATACATTTGATAAATAAAAATGCCAAAATTATTGTTCAAATAATGAACTGTAAATGTTTTTGAAATATAACATTTTATTCATTTAAAAAATGTTAATATGAATAAAAAATTTTTCAGTTTGTCATTATTACACCCATGTCGATTGCATATCTTCAGCTGTTGCCGATTGTAAAGAAACAGCAACTTATCACCCTGGAAAATTATTAGATTCCGTGCATCATGAACACCATTGGAGAGAAGGAAATCTTAGACCAGGTGCAGTATGCTACGCTTGTGTCAAACCATGCTGGACCACTGATTGTCTGGCTGGATTTCGTTGTGAATGGTGTGGTATAACGGTGAGTAAATAACCGTAAATATGCTTTTTAAATAAGCATAATTTAAATTTACAACTAAAATTTACCACCAAACACTTAGTGAAAGTATATATATAATTAAATAAATAATAATAATAATAAGTAAATATATAATTATATAAAAATAATAATATTTTACTGAATATTTATTTAGCGTAAGGTTTGTGGTTATATGCTTTCAACTAATTATAATATGATAACATTCGGTAAACTGAATATATTTACATAAATATATACTGAATAGAGCCTTACTAAGACCTGATTTTAATACTAACTATTTAGTATATTTAAATGTACAAAATACATTATCAAAACTATAATATTTACTTAATTTAAATCCAGCCATAATTATAATGTATAAATAATATAATTTAGGTTAATCATTTTTAGTCAGTATTTTTTTGAAGTTTTGAATTACCTGGTGATGAATTTTTAATTCAAAATTGATCGTACAGTACACAAATTATATTACCTCAGGCTATGCATTTATTTATGTATTTATCTATAATATAGATTCTATATGTATTATTAATTTATATAATAATTTAAGTTTATGATATTGTTGTATAGTTATGAAATATATAATATTATTATTATTATAATAATTTTATTGTATTATTTAATTTTCTAGGCCCACGCAACATGTCGCAGTCAAATACCATTCGAATGCGATTTCGGTATTCTCAATCCAATATACTTACCACCTCATGCAGTCAGCATTCCGCGAACCGAAGTGCCAATGGAGTCAATTATTGGGGTACAAGTGCGCAGAAAAGAAAAGGCTACGCGTAAGATAGATTTAAAAATAATAATGTATACAGTCTAAAAAATGTTATTAATATGTAATTAATAGCTCGGAGTATATCAATTGAATTTAGCAGTGGTGAGAGTAAGACTAAAGATGTGGAAGATGAGGAAATGTATGAAATTGAAAAAACTAAAGAAGATAAAAATGAAGGTATACACATAAATCATTGTTGTAAATTTATAAGTAAGATTATAAAAAATAACTGTAATATTTATTCCAAATAGAATTAGTTAAAGTTTATGACGGCGATGCATCATATCTAAAACATACCAGCTTCACGGTAAAAGTTCCAAAAGCAGTAAAAACTGAGACGCTCATTTCTACAATACTTCAATCATTAAATATCTCTCAATCTGCGGGTAATTATTAACTTTATTAACATAAATATAAAATTCGTATTATTAAATTTAGTAATTAATATTAAAATAATAAAAAATTTTTATTCTCAAATTTATGATTTTGAATGAAACTAAAAAATTTTTAATTTTACTTTGTTGATTTGTTTTCTATAAATATTTTATGAGTGATCAATCAAAAGTTACCCTTAAAGTCTCATCGTACCAGAAACTTCCATATATATAATATATTTCAAATGCTATTGGTTTTTGATTATATCAATAATT
Organism: Sipha maydis; assembly: GCA_034509805.1. NCBI lineage: Eukaryota > Metazoa > Arthropoda > Insecta > Hemiptera > Aphididae > Sipha > Sipha maydis. The sequence continues at coordinate 97,302 of JASXSY010002401.1, read as the reverse complement.
TTTTATCATACTAATATGGAATTCCTAGGTCTTCAAAAAATTGGTTTGAAATAATGATAGTTTATTTCATAACCGGCATAGTATAGGAATCGAATCGTACATTAAATTGATGTAAGATTTGTATTTATAGTTTATACTAGCATTTGTTGTTCATTTATTAATTGATTACATTTATTATTTTGAATATCCATATTTAGTTCTGTACTTATATATACTATATACTCAATCTAAATAATTTATTATTATTTACTATTTATGATTATTTGAGGAGAATGAGATATATTTTCAATACCAAAAAATATACTCATAACCAGAATGTTTCCAATTTATATATAGGTATATGGGTTTGTAAAATAATTTTGTTGTTGAATATAAAATATTTGAAATTAAAATATTTAAACTTATTAGAATGTATCTTGTTTAGAGAAAATGGAATATCTTGTATCAGCCATTTATTTTATTTATATGTATTTTATTATTTTCAGAAAACTTTTATTTGACTGACGCATATGGTTTAAATGAACCCGTTTTGGAAGATCCTAATCCAATAAATAATGTTACTAGATTAGGAGGCAAGAAGCCTGCTGTTTTTCTGCGGCTAAAGTTCGTACATTTGATAGTTATTAGATTTTTTATACATTAAATTTTTAATGCAATATTCCCTTAGGCAAGACAGTCATGGTGGTTTAGTAAGAGTTTATCCTGGCCGTCTTCAGACTGATATACCTTTTTGCGTGGTTTCTGTTGATAGACAAACTACAGCTAAAGATCTGATCGTTGAGTCTTTATCTCGATTCGGTTTTACTTCGCACAATTCAACCGACTATAGACTCAGCCAACTTTTATTGGAACATGGAGGTAATAAGAAAATTAAACATATATTTTTTAGAGTTATATTATATAAAATTTTGTTTTTATATTTTATATAAATATTTTCACTGTTTCACAGTGACGGAGCGAGTACTTGATTTTGATGAAAAACCATTAGATATAATAAAAAATATTGGACAAGAATCTCTTAGACAAATGGAATTAATGCGATTTTATTTGCAACTTAAACAGGATCCTCATGGACCTAATATCGCATTATTTGTTGGAAATTTACCAACAAATTTATCTCAACGAACATATGAAAATATTTTAATGACTTTCTTAGGAGAAGGTAAATTATAAATATATAGTTAAATTATATTATATGTGGCTGAAAAAAAAACCGTTTATTTTTATCATTTTTTATATTATTTAGATTGCAGATTTATAACTATTGGACCAATTTATTACGAGTACGGTTCATTGGTTATCATGTACAACGAGACAAATATTGCAGTGAATGCCATGTACCTTCTCAGAGGTGCTGAATATGAACACAAACATCTATTAGTTATGTTACTTCCAAACATTGATCCAATAATGGTACCAGCAGAAACACAACCATTATTAGTATTTGTAAATGTCAAGTCGGGTGGCTGTCAAGGTTTAAGCTTGATATCCAGTTTTCGAAAGTTGCTTAATCCTTATCAAGTATTCGATTTGGGAAATGGAGGACCACTTCCTGGGTAATTAAACATTACTGCTTTTAAATCTACGTAAAAAATAATAGTTTTTAATAATACAATAATAATTGAAAAATCGGTATAATTTTGAAAAATTTAGAAATTTTCATGATTTTATCTAAAAAAATCTGCCTAATTTTTTAAATACATTTTTTTACTAATTTTTTTATCTTTTTTTTTATAACACTGTTATTTTCCAATTCACCAAAATTTGTCTAATTATTTTACAAATGTATTTTATTTTCAACATATTTATATAATTTCATTGTAATAAATATAGTATGCACGTTTATAAAATTCTGTTCTGTTTAAAATCATTTGTAAAAATTGAGTCATATTTATTTCAAATAAATACATTTAATTAAACACATAAAATATATTACATAGTTTATATAACAGTTTTTTTTATACTTCAACATGATGGTTTTTATATATATATATATGTGTGTGTGTGTGTGTATGTTTGTATGTCTATGAATATTATGTTAAATATTAAAAATATTATTTATTATATAGGTTGTACGTGTTTAGACACATAAGAGATTATAAGATCCTCGTTTGTGGTGGTGATGGTACGATTGGCTGGGTGCTTCAATGTTTAGACAACGTGGGCCAAGATAGTGAATGTTCATCACCGCCATGTGCTATTGTTCCATTAGGCACTGGCAATGATTTAGCTCGTGTACTGAAATGGGGTGCCGGATATAATGGTTCGGACGAACCTATACATTTATTAGAGGATGTAATAGAAGCAGAAAAAATACGATTAGACAGATGGACTGTGGTCATTCACCATGAAGATGGGGCGGACGGCCGACCAATTCACGTACCTAACTCAGTTGGTAAGTTTATTTTTAACATTTCATGCATTTCGTTAATTAATTATTACTACTACTAATAGTATTCAAAATTATTAATTACATTTTAGGAATGAGTGAAGATAACACTCAAATTTTTGTGATGAATAATTACTTTGGAATTGGCATTGATGCTGATTTATGCCTTGCATTTCATAAAGCTCGAGAAAAAAATCCAGAAAGATTTAACAGTCGGTAAGGATTTGAATGAAAATATATTTTTTATTTAAGAGCTTATAGTTAGAACTATTATAGTTCAACAATTACAAAATTATATTCTATGGATTTACAATTAATTATGAATAATGCACATAGATATAGTACATTATTATACATAATACAATAAACTGAAAATACAGCAATTTTAAATATTAATATTGAATTTTGGTATAATAATAAGTTAATAATATGTTATCACTATGAGAGTAAGAAGATAATATTAATAGGAGATAAAATTGGTCGAGAAAAATGTATTTATAGCAAACGTAAGATATTAAAGATGTTTTTTTAGGGAGATGAAAATAGGAAATTAATAATAATTGAACTATTTAATAATTTGATTTTAAGAAGGTATAGAAATTGAAAATGGGAGTAGATTTTTTTAAAACAGTTATTAATAAAAGTAGTAATGGATTAACTACAGCTTTAAAATTCTCGAAAAATTTGAAAAAACGAGTTTTCGGGCTTAGTTGAAGGTGTTTTATTGGCAGTGGTGTTAGCAGCGATATTGAACAAAATGTATTTACTGTATTGATTATTAAATAACTCAAATATTAAATTAAAATTATAACTGTCAATAAATGTATTAGAGACGTGTGTAAAATGTCTTATTTTTTTGATAACGGATAAGTGTTTTAAGCTGAGCCAATTTAAATCATTAACTATTAGACATAAAAATATTTAAATTTCCTATTTAAATGACTTATACTACTTGTATGTAAGTATATATTATAGTGTAGGTATATTATATTAGGTATATTGAGTATACTTATACTCATAGGCGCAACTATAGACCAATCATTTTGGGGGTGCACAAATAGTGAAGAACTCACTGACCCATGGAGGCAATACATGACGGTGGAACCCGATTGAGCACGGTCCCTATTTTGGAACAACCTGATTGAGCACGATCTATATTTTTTAACAACCTGATTGAGCACAGTCAAATGAATGCAACGTTGCCAATTTTTGTATCCGACTACAACCAGGCTATACATGCGTCTTTTGAAATACTCGTATACTCGTAATTTTTGTGCTTTACAAGTCGTATGGGAGGATGACTGACTGTCATTAAAATATGAGTTTTATTGAAATGCAAAAAATCAATTCAACTATAATGGCTTACGATGAATATTTAAGAAATAAAAATTCTAAAGATTTACTAAAATATTTATTAAAAGTGGGAAATAAGTATTTAGGGATGCCAATTTAAAAGTTTGACAAATAATAAAATGTGTATAACATAAAACAAATATTAAAATAAATATCTATATTAATTAATACCTATATTTGTAAAATAATTTAATTTTATACTTTTATACGCTAATTATTACTTTGATGATTATTATAAAATAATTCCTATAAATATCTCAATTTTTTTTAAAATTATTATTTAGCTATGTGGTGCGGCAACGTTGTACGTATTTTTATGCTCAATCGTGTTATATTTCGTATTTCTATTGTTTAATTGTAACTGTGCTCAATTGGGTAGTGAAAAAGGTAAACTGTGCTCAATCGGGTTACAGCCACACATGGTACCTACACATTTTTTGGAAAAAGGCTTATATTTTTTGGGGGTACACATTTTAAACTTGGGGGTGCACAAGTCCCCTGTGCACCCCCTAGTTGCGCCAATGCTTATACCAGAGTTGAAGTATTGTTAACACAGTTCCCGCACAGTTCTCGGTTCAAATAGAAAAACAAAATTATACTTATACTTATAACTAGATTATATTAAACATTCTGCAGATTAAAGCTATTAATTTATATGGAAAAAATGTTACAGTCAGTTAGTTATCTTATGAATGGATTATTTAACAATAGGTTTTATCTTTATTTTAAATGTGTTATGAATTTATGATTAAATGTTCAGTATCCATATTATATTTAACCCTTGGTATGATTTATTCAAAATCATCTAGTAAAATGATAAACGTAATTATTAATTTAAATGTTATGAGTATTTACCGATAGATGACTTCCATTAAAATTATTCCAATGTTATGTTTATTTATATGTATATCCAAATTATTTAATGTGTCAATGAATATACTAGATTTTGTTTTATTCTAAAAAAAAAATAAAAAAATGTATTGCGTCGAATAGTTTTAGTTTTTAAAATAATTCCTACACAAAGATTATAAAAAAAAATGGCTAATATTTTCTAGAATTGGTAACAAGTTAGAATACTTTAATGTTGGACTGAGGAAAATTATCCATCCACCTTGTAAGAATCTGCAACATGGTGTTCGCCTGGAGGTAGATGGAAAACAGGTCATACTTCCTCAACTTGAAGGACTTATTATTTTAAATATTTTGAGGTATGCACTTTTTGTACATTAATTGATTCACGGAAAAAAAGATACTTATTTAAACTTAATTTTTTTTAAAGTTGGGGATCAGGAGCTAAGCCATGGGGTCGAAATTGTAATGAAGAACAATTTTCCACACCTAACCACTGGGATGGTATGCTGGAGGTTGTGGCCGTATCTGGAGTAGTTCATTTAGGACAAATCCAAACAGGTCTTCGATATGCTAAAAGAATAGCTCAGGTATGTATTTATCAAAGTAAATTATTTAATAACACTTAATATCCAATTTTTTTTTTAGGGTGGACATGTTAAAATTCATTTAAGTAATGAAGTACCCGTGCAAGTTGACGGTGAACCTTGGGTACAAGGACCAGGTGAATTAGTAATTCTCAAATCTGCTTTAAAAGTAAGTCATATGGTTATAGCACTGAATTTTATATCATCATTTAATTTAAATGTCATACGACAAAAAGCCTTTTCAAGTCTTTTTAAACATCCTTATTCTGTAAAAATTAAATATACATTTAAATTAATATATTTATATATATATATATAATTATTTGATGCGGCATTATTTTGCATGCCTAGATTACTTTTTTATTTAAAAAATATTTTTTTAATTATTTAATTTAATTACTATTCTTATTCAAAATGACTTTTTATACATTATATTGACGTATGACTTAAAATTCAATTTTTTGTGTTTCAAAGCATTACAGATAATAAAAACAATTTGTTTCAGGCAACTATGCTTAAAAAAGTAAAACGCACAGAACGGAAGCAAACCTCTCGCACTCGAGCTGTTAAATATATGGCTAATCTGCAAGCGGTGACATCTATTAACGGCAGGGAAAATGAATCTAAAAACCTTAATTCCTTTCAATAACCTATCCCACGACAGAATACAAATTGTCAAATTGGTTATCAAATATTATATCTGTGTTATTCATGCATTTGATCATTATTATAGGTAACTAAAATTAAAAAAGAAAACATTAATTGTAGAATCAAAAATAGCATATAGGAGCTCTGACGCTCTGTGTTATATCCTGAATATTGCTTACCGACTTACAGACTGTCATATTAGTACTATATATGTACTTCCCTCCCTGAGATCCTATTTTTAAAAACACATAAACAGTATACGAACTCTGTATAATGTTAAATGACGTTTGTGTACGATATTATGTGTATTTTTTATAATAGGTTCCGTATACTCATAAATTGAAATAATGTAATAACTAATTAGATCTGAGGAAATAAAATAATAATTAATTATATGCACACAGCAAATAATGCTCTTTTAGAATTTTAATTGTTGCTTAAAAAAAGTATTATTTTTTATTATTATTATTATTATTATTATTATTATATTATTGATTACAATTAAATTATTTAGAACCAACATTATTGGTGGCATAATCATTTGTGGGCTCAATTCGTTGTGGCGACTTACGAGTGGTCATAATGAATCTCAAAGGATTACGTCATCGATTTAAATCGTTCGTTGGTGAATTATTTGGTTTAAGTTTGTACATTAAAAATAATAAACATTTTTTGCTTATTTAAACTATACTATTGTTCGCAATTAATTAACTATAGAATTATAGTAATTTTATTTTTATCGATTTTCATCGAGTTATTGTAATATTTTAATTAATGTAAAAATAAAAAAATCCCCTGTAATTGCAACGTGTTTTGAGTTATTGTATTTGTTCCTTAAATAATCTTATTCAAATATACTCGTTATTCATACATAATGAACTAAAACATTCCATCATTATTCACTAAGTTTTTCATTAAGTATGAGAAACTGGCATCTCACACGAAATAATAAAATTTATGTTTTGATAAGAATATTCAATTTCCCACGCCCCTCTCATTATATTGGAAAATAAATAGGTATTTTTAAATTTTGTCTATGTTTTTGCAACCGCACAAATGTTTATTAATCAAAATTTTTATTAGACATAATTTTATATTATTTTTGTGATCAACTTACACTTTACTTATCAAATAACTTAACTTTTTTATTCTGGTAAACTTATGACTCACTATTTTTTTCTTTCTATTATGTAGTATAAATGGTCCAAAAAGTTATAACATTTTTTTTTTACCATGTCAACTAGAAAACTAATAAAGAATTGTTCTAGTATCTTAAGTTTAAGCCAAGAAAAAGATTTTGAACAATATTTGTTTCACAATTTAGTTTTTTTCAAAACCTAATCGCATCCTTCGTCGCTGATGAGCCGCATGAATAGTAACCTGACAGGTAATTACGGCGATTTGAAGAGAAATACTGAGGCAGAATATTTATCCTTGTGAGGCTTTGTAAGCCGTTTGCTATTATAGCTAGAGAAGTTATGGTATTGATTAATATTTCATAATTCTTAATGAATAGCTATCAACTATTTCACCGATCTCCTAAGTGTAAGAGAATCCATAAACCAAAAATAATACTAATGTGTGTATTTGAAAATAGTGAAATTGTACACGTTTTCGATCCAGTTGCACGTGAAAGGTAAATAACTAAATCATATACTAAGGTAAACTGCTGATTTTATAACGATCACTTTTTTAATAAGGTGTTTTTATGAGGTTATCACAATAGAGTTAATATTTCAATGCACTTGATATTATTTTCCAAAGCTTTCCTCGCATTAGGCTTTTGTGTCACAAATTCGTTTAAGTACTTATAAATTAAAATATGAAAGTTGACCAAACAGTTTTTGATAATTTTTGTTACTTAATCTTTGGTTTATTAGTAATTTTCTTCGTTTTTTAGAACAATTAGAAGTTTTAGAAAATTGTTGGTTTTTAACAATTTGAATTTGAAAATGTTATTCTTAAGTTTTTACACCAGGCAAACCTAAAAATACTACATCTTCATACCGCCCAATCAGCCTCTATATCCCTGAGAAAATTATTCGAGAAACTTCTATTAAAACGCCTCCAAAGTATATCAGAAATTAACAAAATCATTCTCAACTCTCAGTTCGGCTTCCGACCACTCCATTATTCACCCACTCCACCGTCTCACCGATGCCATTTCATCTTCCCTCGAACAAAAAAGTTATCGGCTCAGGTATCTTCTTAGACGTCGCCGAAGCGTTCGACAAAGTCTGGCATGACGGACTTCCCCACAAACTTTCCAACCCCATATTATTTAATACTCAATTTCCTATCTCAACCAACGTACTTTTCAAGTAAATATAAATAACTCAATTTCAAGCCAATTTAATATAAACGCTGGTGTACCACAAGGCAGCGACCTTTTCCCCTTTTTATACCTAATCTATGCTGCACACATACTCACATCCTCCTTCGTTATTCTCAACACTTATGCCGGCGACACTAGTATCTTAGCCTCCGATTCTGGCTCCATAAATGCAAGTTTCAAATTTTAACTCCACCTAAACTTACTCGAAAAATGATTCACACTGTGGAAATTAAAATTCGAGTAAGTACAAAAAAATCAAGCCACATTACTTTCTCTCTTCGCCCAAACAAATGTCCTCCGGTAAAACTACACAACCAAATATTACCTCAAACCAACAAAGTTAAATCCTTATGACTAACCTGACCTAATCGACAATAGATTAACCTGGAAAGACCACTTATCCGATAAAAGAAAGAAACTAAACACCAGATTACATCTACTATGTTCTCTTCTACGATCAAAATTAAACCTTAAACTCAAAATCCTTATTTACAAATCTCTAATTTTTCTTTTATGGTATTACGGTATACAAATTTGGGTTAATACTAGTCCAAGTAATATACAAAAAATATAAGCATTCCAATCCATATGCTTACGCACTATTATAAATCCTCCCTGGTTTATCAGTAACAAAACCTTACACTTTGACCTGAAAATTAAATTAACTATGTAAACCAAATCGCTAAAACTGCCTACCTCAAATTTCACAAAAAATGTAGCTCACATACTAACCCCAACATTAGTGATCTTGCTTCATACCACATTCCCGATAATCCCCTATGAAAACTTAAACGAAAATGGATTAGAAACCTTCTCCAATAAAACTGTTTTTTTTAAAAAAAAAAAAAAATTTAAAAATAATTAAATTCCCATAAGTAGGCAGCTCCATTGGGAGCCCTCATGCATCGTGCCACATTTCATGTTATGTAAATCACCTTCATCATTATTACTTGTTGTGCAAGATTGTATAGTTGCATATTTCTTAACTAATAAAAATGTCTCTTTTTTTTTTTCTAAAAAAAAAACTTTTTACGCACTTGTATAATTTTTATGTATAATAAACAATCAAATAGGTACTTCAATCTCCAGTACTAATATTATACAGTATAAAAATAAAAGTACTAACAAAACTAATTTTTGAAATATCATTCATACCAAAATAATAAAATTAAAATATTTAATTATAGGGCTTCATTTAGAGTATTTTAGGAGTAAAAGCATTAATTAAGTGCACTTTTTAGGATTTCTAGAACATTAATTTCCTAACCCTAATTATCACTTAACAACAACGGTCATATTTATTGTTATCGGAAAGAATATGTAGTTCAATGGCCTTTGCTTTAACTTGTTGTCTGGTTGTTTATTTTGAATAGAACGCCTATGAGTGTTCGTTCACCATTCACTCAATGGTTTTCTTATCTCAGGGACTCTCATTCACAAATGTTATCAGAGAGAGAGCACCAATTGCCATCTTCATTCACTTTGCGGACAATCATTCATGCAAAATCTTAATAAAAACAATTGTATCCATTCTTAAACATAACGTTTTCATTCGAACTAACAGCACAATCGTCACACTTTTACACTGATCGACCACAACATTTTGTTAAAAAATGATGGTAACAATAAAAAACAAACACACGAGTCTTTAGTCTTGGTAAGGTATTATTTTTTACTTTTTTTCGGCCCATATCAATTTTTCGGGAGCTCATTCTGCTCTATCACGCCCGTCCGTATATAATGTACATAAAATAATACGTTCGAACTTATATTTTGGCAACACTGTGCCGATCAACAAGTAGTTACTACTGATAACCTAGAACTTCACTATAATAAACAAAACAAATATTATTGGTAATTACCAAAACTCCACCCAGGCGAATTCAAAAATTCCTCATCGACTATCGTATATATTTCATAATAAATGTCATTGTTACTAGTACTGACATTTTTTTTTTTTTTTTTTTTTATAAATCTTGTTAATCAATAAAAATCGTTTAAAATTAAATTTTGTTTTTTTTTTCGACTGTTGTGTGTACAAATAATCGTTAAAAAATGTGTGTCCAGTAATCAGGTAGTCTTGCTCTTCAAAAATGCTCCGGTCTACGTATTTATTGTTTTTGTTCGTCTGCTGGACAAACGCCCAGTACGAATGGCAGCCAAAAGATGCAGTGGATGAAATCCGTCAAAGATTAGACAGAATTACTGCCGATAATTGTGGTATTCAACCGTTGAGCGAGATTTATTTGCCTGAAGATACCGTGTCGCATATACCAGATATTAAAGATATCTCTATCAATCCTGTGTTTCCCAATCGTACCGCTTTGTTACATTTAAGCAACATGGCTTTGAACCGAGGTTTCTTCTATAGTTATATTTCACAAGCCAGGTTTATAAGACCTGCAATTAATGATACATATGATCCTGGTATGATGTATTATTTCTTATCTACGGTCGCTGATGTATCGGCTAATTCTCACATAAACGCTAGTGCCATATATTTTGCGCCCAATATGTCCTATTCGCCATCTTACAGAGGATTTTTCAATAAGACACTCCCTTATTTTGCTCCCAGGACATTTAGAGCTGACGATTTCAACGATCCCATACATTTAGAAAAAATTTCAACCCTAAATACATTTACTGTAAAAGACTTGGGTGCATTTTCCAATGAAAGTCTTACACAAGATTATACATCAAAACATTATGGAATTAATGAATGGTAAATAATTGGTTCAATTTTAAATAAAAAAATATATTTAAATTTATAAACTATAACAATATATTGTATTTTAGGTATTCTAAATGGCTTCCTGATAATGTTGTAGGACGTCATGATACTAAGACTACTTACCAAGTAGAAATTCGTTATGCCAATAATACTAATGAAACACATACATTTCATGGTCCACCAGGTAAATTTTATATAAATAATATTCTATGATCTTAATAATTATTTACATGATTATCATTACATAATATGTATTATGTACTAAGGGGCTGATGACATTCCTGGTCCAATTAAATGGACGAGGCCATATTTTGATTGTGGACGTAGTAACAAATGGTTAGTAGCAGCTGTTGTTCCGATTGCTGACATTTATCCTCGACACACTGGATTCAGACACATTGAATACCCTACGTATGTTTGTTTAAAAATTATATTGAATTAAGATAATTCATTTTATTTTATATATGATTTTAGTTATACTGCTGTATCAGTAATGGAAATGGATTTTGAACGAATAGATATTAATCAATGTAAAATAAGTGCAGGAAATTCTGGTCCTAACCGCTTTGCAGATACAGCAAAATGTAGAGAAGAGACTACATTGGTATATAATTATCTGATAAATAAAGAACCAATTAATTTTTAAGATTATCGTAATTTTTTTTAAATTTATATTTTAGTGTGAACCATTAGATGGTTGGGGTTTTCGAAGAGGTGGTTATCAGTGTCGATGTTTACCTGGTTATCGATTAGGAAATACAGTGCGTCGACCATTCCTTGGAGAAATTATAGAACGGTCAACACTTGAACAGTACTATAGTGGAGTATTTGACTGCAAAAAGATTGGATGTAATTTGATTTTATACTTTTAATATTGTTATATGTTATATGATTGTTTAAAACATTAATCAGTGACAATCACAATCAGTGCATAATACTTATTCATATTTTTTATGAAATTTTGATTGAAATAATATATAAAATTGTTAATTGATTACTAATTAAATTTTATGTTTATATACCTTAATTTTTTTTTTCAAGGGCTTCAAAGTAAAATAGTCTTTCCGAGTCAATTAGATCCATATCTTCGTGAGCAATATTTAGAAAAAAATTCTGAGTATAAATCTTTCACTCCAGGATTAGGATCGGTGAAAGATCCTCATATCAATATCCATGAAGTTATTAATGCAATAAGAGGAGTGAACCCAAACAACTGTCATGAGTAAGATGTTTAATAATTAATCTCTACTCTATTAAAATTTGAAATTTTTAGGTACCGAAAAGAAGATTTGGAACTCTTAGGTGATTATGGATTTGGAGCTCATAAACAATTTTCCAATGAAGCAAAAATGGCTGTTCGACTTGCTAATTTTATTAGTGCATTTTTACAAGTAATACATTTTTTATTTAAACAATGATTTTGCTTAATACTTAAACATTAAAATATTTATTTTCAGATATCTGATCCAAAAGAAGTTTACTCTGGTACTCGTTTAGCTGATAAGCATTTATCCGAAGATGAAATGATTGGAGAAACATTAGCAATTGTAATGGCAGATTTCAAAATTTGGTCAGCTGGTACATATTGGGATACAAATAAATTTCCTAATCGTACTCTTTTTGCTCCATATGCTTATAAAACAGTGAATTTTGGTCGTAAATTCTTTGTAGAAGATTTAGCCAGATTAAATAAGACAGGTTAATTTTTATATCCATTGTTATTATACCATATCAATTTAATCAATTTAATGATTTTTTTTAATTTTTAGATGAAGTTTATATAAATAAAGATTGGTTTACTTTTACAAAACAACGGTGGTCTACTAACTTTGATAGTTTAGAAAAATATTATGTTAAATTAAAATTACGATATACTGAAGCTGGAAATCATTTGAATAAATATGATTATTATCCTACTTACTATAGGTAATAATATTATAACTTAATTAAAATACTTTTACATGCAAAATTTAAATTGTATTATAGAGCTGCAAATGTTGATCATGGATATTGGTCAGCTCCTTTTTATGATTGTAATGGTCCAACTAAGGATTGGTTTATTCGCTATTCTGTTCCATTTTTTGGTTGGGATAGTCTTAAGGTTAAATTGGAATTTAAGTAAGTTTTTTCATTAAATTAAATTATCTATGAAATAATACTATTTATTTATAATTTTTATTTCCAGAGGAGCGATTGCAGTTACTATGCCACTTTTGAGTCTTGATATAAATCAATGTCCTCACAAATTTTATGAACCGAATGCATTTAAAGGAACACATAAATGTGATCAACGTAGTTCATATGTATGATAATATTTATTTTATAATTTATTTTTTTTCCACTAGTGAGATCTAACAATAATAGATTATTTGTTTAAAAATTAAGTTTTATGAAACAGTTTAGAAGATTTTCTATAGCCAGTTTATATATATATATATATATATATATATATATATATATATATATATATAATTTATATATGTAATTATTTTATTATATATTTTCTATCTTTTTTTTTTTTCTTCTTTTTATTACTGTGCTAATCAAATTTATTTTGAAAAATCTATGCAAATATCTGTCTTAATAAAATAAGAGGTACTTATATATATTTTGTTTTCAAAAACTTAATATAACTTTATTTTATCTAAAAATGATCCACAAAATTGATCATAATTGTATGATAATATAGTTCTTGATTTTTGAAGGATCAATGCAAAATTTTGTTTTATATTCAAACATATAATTTTTAAAATATTTCAGATAAAAAATAACATTGTATTAAGATCTAGTTAACATATTGAATTTAACATTGTTAATTAACTTTATTATTAATGAAAAATGTGGTATTTGTAATGTATTATTTAAGGGTATATTATTTTATTTTTATGACTACTTAATTTGCTATTAATTAATCATATTGATTTGTAAATTATTGTTATAAATCATTTTTAAGCTTATAGTTATACATTTTTAAATATAATAATACTAAATTTTAATTAATAAAAAAAATGTTTTCAGTGTGTACCTATTCAGGGACGTGGTTATGAAACTGGTGGATATAAATGTGAATGTATTCAAGGCTACGAGTTTCCATTTGAAGAAGAAGATTTTACTTATTTTGATGGTCAAATGATGGAAGATGAATTCATGCATATGCTTCATAATAATAAAACTCGGTATTTAAATGTCTGCTTAGTTTGTTCAAATATAACATTTTAAACTTCTTTTGTTTTTCTTAGGTATGATACTTTTAAATGTCGTATAGCTGGAGCTGCCCTTCCTTTAAGCAACGTCTTTTTCGTTATAACATTGGTTGTATGCAGTTTATTAATGTGGGCTAAATAATTCCCAATTACATTTTGACTTATATGTTCTATCAATAATAAAATAACAATACATTTAGTTTAAAATTGTAAAAAGATTATAGAACTATATTATCGTGTAACCGTCCAATTATTTTATTTTTTAATTAATCTCAATTCATTCCGACTGAATTTTTTATTTTAAAACTTAGTTTAAAATGAATAGTATCTATAGTTTTAAGTATAAGTTAACAAAAATGTAGAATTATGATTGCTTAAAAAATTTAATTTTAACTGTTCATTTTTAATGTATCTTACTGTCAGTATTTATTTTATATTATTTTATTAAATGTTATAATTAATTATTACTATATTTAAAGCACAAATTTTACACTTAATCCGTCCATAAAATGTGATTATTTTATATATAAGTATTATTTATTAAGTGAGTTTTAATAAATGAAGCTTTTTATACAATAAATGTATTGGTATATAGTATTTTGATATTTTAGTACATATAGTGTATGTATTAATCACCAGTTTATTTTAAAAATTATATTAAATGTCCGAATTAATTTACGAGACTCCTATTTATGTACTTAAAATCTATAACTCATATAATTAATATTATCCAGTATTTTCGACTATACTTCGTTGTAAGTTGTGAATGTTGTGACTTTGGCAGCTCTCCCACTAGCGCAACGCAAATACAAAAAAAAACCATGAAAACGTTGTACGAGACGAGTTTCAGGTAGACTCGCTCATTCACGCGATCGAAGTTGCATCAACAACATTGTGCTACTGTTTTATTTTTAATAGACAGTTCGTCACCAGCATCATCCGTGTACCTATTGAAAATGGAATAATGTATGATCTGGATAGAGATAAATGTTTGATCCAAATATCAGTTCCAATATTAGGAACAATAGATTTAAATTTTGAGACAAAGTTAGCAGGAAGTTTATTCCAATAGGCGGACCAAAGGGTGGAAACATGACGTCGTAGGAGAGGAATGAAATAAGAACAAGGAATTAAAGAAGAAGAAGTACTAATAAAGTTTGAGGAAGATTTTGCTAAGGAATCGGCAATCTCATTACCGCGAATCCCTACATGACTAGGAATCCAAAGAAATTGAATGTTGTAGCTTAATTGACCGAGACCAAAAAGAATAGATTTAATACAGAGAGTTAAGGAGATAAATTGGAATTAAAAGCATAGGAATTAAGAGATTGGAGACAAGACATTGAGTCCGAGGCAATTAAAAACATTTTATTTGGAGAGGTAGAAATAAAATTTAGCACTTCCACAATGGCGAAGCATTCAGCTGTGAAAGAAGATGAAGAAGAAGGTAAATTACTTATACATGAAATATGTAGCTCAGGAATGTAGAAAGAGTAACCTGCCAACTAAGGGGAAACGGAACCATCCGTGTAGATTACTATGAAATCAGGAAAATTTCTTTCAATAAAGTCAGAAAAAATATTATTAATTACTACAGGAGAAGAGTTTCTTAGATCAAGAGAGGAGACACCTGGGAAAATGTCGGCTATATGAACAATTGTAGAGTAAAGAAGGACTTCAAATCTAATCCCTACATGGGAACATACATAGAATGTTTAAAATTGGTTAGAACATAATTATGGAATAGTGAAATAGAATTGGCAGACAGAGCTAGAATTGGAAGAGATTTAGAAACATATCGTCAAGTTAGGAACAAGGAATAAAAGGTATCAAAAATAACAAAATTAGAGAGAGATAGGGATTTAAGAAGAAACTTGCCTGCAAGCCATCGACATCTAATATTGAAAGGAGGACACAAGGATTCTACTTCAATTGCTGGGAGGGGAGAAGATCTGACCTAACCCATGATGCATCTCAAGCAAGAGCTTTGAACTTTATTAAGTCTTTTCCAATTCGAAAATGAGGCTGAACCAAGAGGAAACAACCGTAGTCAAATTTGGAACGTATAATGGAATTATAAATTAACAGCAAATCCGTAGGATGAGAGCCCCACCAAGTACTAGTAATAGCCCTAAGAAAATTAGCCCAACGGGAGCCAAAAGAAATGAGTGAAGTAATGTGCGGTAACCAGCATAATTTGGGATCGAGAGTAACACCTAAATAGGTGGTATTATCTACAAAAGGAATAACATTGTTGTCGAATTATATACCTATATGGGGGATTAACATATCTACGTCTAGTAAAGATGACAGATTTACATTTCTCATAAGCGACAGAAAAGTATAGGTCAGTTAAAACATTGTTAAGTTCAATGAGAGCGAGATTAAGGGACTCAATGGCCAACTCGAGAACTTTTTTAGAAGAGAAAACAACAATATCATCCGCATAAATAAGAAAATTATAGCCGAGACTGGAAAGGTGATTTACAATTGTGCTCATATAAATATTAAAAAGAATCGGGCTAAAGCAGCTACCTAGCGGAAGACCGGAAAAAGTAGTCTGTGTGCATTGTGAGCCGAAAGGGGAAGTAAAAGATAGACTCCTAATAGAAAACAAGGAAAAGATAATATTATAGAAGGTGGCAGGTAAACCAATGGAGGAAAGTTTGGACACTAAAGTAGGAATATTAACAGAGTAAAATGCACCACGAATATCAACAAAATATTCTTTAACATTTAAAGGAGTAATACATCTTACCAATAAAAGTGGAAAGGCATTCCATGGTGCCCATGCCTTTCCTAAAAGGTTAGATAAATTAGGTGGTAATATAGAATAATATTTCAACCACCAATCGAGCTGAGTTCTGAGAATATGTTTGAAAGATTTACATAGTGCAGAGGAAAGAACAATAGGTCGAAATGCAGTAATAGAATTTTGTTTGGGAATAGGAACAATTTTGTAAGAAGTCCAAGATGGTGGAATGTCGCTGGTGGACAAGATGTAATTTAGCACATTCAACAACAAATCAAAAAGCACAGGAAGGTAAGTGTTTCAACATTAACGGTGAAATATTATCAAGTCCATAAGCTATTGAACGCCTTGAAAAGATGGCATAGTTTAATTTAGATATTGTGAAAGGATTAGAAAGAAAATGAGAAAGAGGAGTTTGTGGATGAATGGAAGGGAAGGTTTCAGATAAAGTAGGAACGTAACAAATAGCAACCTTAGAGCAAAAATCGTGGAACCAATCGTCGTTGGTGGGCCGGTGAGATGGGAAGACAAACTTTTTAAAGCGTTTAGCTGTAGGCCATAGAACATGCGTAGATGTTGAATGATTTAAGCAGGAATACAATTTTTTCAAAACTAAACTTTTAGCATTTTTTAAGGTAAAATTAGTGGTTGCACAACAATTTTGATAATTGAGAAAATCAATTATCGAACCCGAACGACGAAAAGTCTTAAATACCTGGGACCTGGTCTTGATTGCGTCGGTAGAGGAAGAGTTCCACCAGGGAGGAGAGGAAAGAAAAGTTTTAGGATTAGCATTGTTTAGCAGCACTGTCAACAATCTTCGAGAAAGTATAAAATGAGTGAGATAGAGGGAGATTGTAAGGAATGGATGAGATCAAGCATTGAATTAGACGAGAATAAGGCCAATCCGCCTTGTTAAGATTGAAGGTACAGCGTAACTCATCGACGGCATTTAGGAAAGAGTCAGTCGAATGGGTACCACGGAATTGATACTCGGCAGTTAGAGACATCAATATAGGGAAATGATCACTGCCATAAATAATAATAAAATAATACCACGAAATCGCTGTAATGTAAGATTAATATACGCAATTTGTATGATTGAGCTAGTCGATGTTTTCTATACAACTCATCAATAATAGTATAGTCACGGAACAATTTATATCTACACGCTGATAAAATACACACACAAAAAAAAGGTCAGAGTACAGGTAGATGGAAACCCTCTGGCCAGGAGATTCCTGAGTGCGTCCCAAAATGACCCTTTTTTAATATTCCTAGTGCGTCCAGAATAAGGTATCATCCGAGTGCGTCCCAAGAAAAAAAGGTCATATTTTTTACATAGCCTGAATGCGTCCCAGTTCATTTAGAATTACCCAGGGTGCATCACGAGGAGGTGAACTGACTTACACCCCAAAAATATTATTTTTATTATTATTATTATTATTATTATTATTTATTTATTTAAACTTACACCGTTAAGTTTAGGTGAGCATACAATTTATTAGAAAATGTTTTGTTATTATTATGGATTATTTATATAGGCTGGTGTTTAAATGTCATTCTTTTGACAAAATCGAATCTTGATATTTTATTATTTTTAAATTGTTTTATATTGTCTTCGATGTATGTAATTTTCTTGCTCGTACTTCCTTTTGGTTTTTTTGTTGTTTGTGTGGCCGTTTGGATTGCTATTTTAGTATCAATTTGAATTTTTTTTAATATTTCCAAAAATGTATATATGTCTGGGTGATGTGTATAAAATAATGAGTGGTCTTTAAATCTTTAAAGTTCGATTATTTTATCTTAAATAGATACCTATAGCAGCTGTGGACCGAGGACGCACTAGGGCTATTCATCATAATTTGTGGATAAGACGGCGGACGCACTTGGGCACTGTAATATAATTTGTCGATAAGACTGCGGACGCACTCGGGCTATAAAAAAGGTAAAAATTAAAAACGGGACGCACTCGGGATATCCCCCTCTGGCCACCGTGCCGTACCGTATTTCCCGTAATCGGTCGACTGTTATTGTTATTATTATATGACTATAGAATCTATATTTGATACACAAATTACACGTTAAAAATTATTTTTACCGATTTCAACCCTTTAAAATCAAAATTTCGAAAAATCCTTTCTTAGCGGATGCCTACGCCCTAAGAGCTATCTGTATGCCAAATTTCAGTCCAATCCGTCCAATGGTTTGAGCTGTGCGTTGATATAGTCTATTCAATTTATGAGTACACCAGGCGGCGGACAAAAACCGGTCCTGACCGCGCATGCTATTCCTCCACTATCGGTTATTTGTGGTGCTGTTAAACGATTATTGCCGATGAATTAATTTTGGGGGTCGGGCAGCGGGCAGCGGGCAGCGATTGGTCGTACATGCGCAAACCGGTGTACTCTTAAGTTGAATAGAGTATAAATCAATCAATCAGCTTACTGTTTTATATTTACAGATTACACACAATTTATATAAAATATAAGTGTTTAATATTAAAATGTATTTTTATTTTTTAAATTGGACCATTTTCCTTTTAGTAGAGGAGCAGCATTTACATGTGCCTTGGAACACCAAAATTATAAATACTGTTGTGATAATATCATTTTTTATAATCTGGAGACATCAGTAGTATTAAAACAAGCGATAAAGGCAAAACTATGCCACATTATTATGTAAGTAGATATTTATTTTTAAATATTATATAATATTTGAAGAAGAAATCGTTAAGATTTTAGTGATAAAATTCGTCATTGGACCAAACTATTGAGTTTCTATACTTAACGCTTGACTCTCTCATTCATTTCGCGTTATAATTTGAACGTTCTTACTGAAAGCTCCTAAATAAAAAAAAAAAAATTAAGAATTACTGAATAATGAATAAACTAATTATCAGTGTATCACTATTTTGGATGAATATGGTATTGTATAACATTTCAAGTCACGCCAGTAACTAAATGAGTCCAATAACTGAGGGCCAAATTTCAATTATTAAACCTTTTCTTTTTCTTTTTCGTATCAATCAAATATGTTATATTCATTTTTTGAACTAATAATTTATTAGTTTTATTAATTCGTTAGTTAGTTTTCTAAAATGGTCGTTTCTTGTTATTCATATCGCATTGCAGTAGGTGTTGGTCATATTTTACATTTCTGCATTCGTATTTTGAAGCAGAGAATATTTTAACAAAGTTCGTGGTACCACGTCCCTTAGTGATAATTGAATGCTATGCGGTGGTGGTTGATCGTACCACTAATTAACACATTTTCATAACGACCATTATGACGGCGTTGATTTTCCCTGTATGTTCCTCTGATATACAATTTTATTGCAATGTCATCTGCATTGCATTGAAAATTACTTCAAATATGCTTTGTTATGTGGTCTTCCTTATTTTCCATCACACGAGGTTTTTTTTTTGTTTCCACTTCTACTTATGTCTAAGTAATATAAGAATATCTTAGACGGTGTAAGGTTTTCCAAAGACCTTATTTTAAGTTCCTCCCCGGAGAAAATTTCTATATTCTTCTTTTATTTTATTTTTCTTAAATTCATGTACTTATTTTATGTCAGTGGTCCTTGACATACTTTAATTTTATAAAATGAATTGAGTGTTTGCTAGGTCTTTTATAAGTACTGTCTACCTTGATGTTAAATTATACCTAATCCAATATATTTAATATACATTTGTTTTCTATATACACAAAGAAATACATTTAACTTGGTTGAATATTTAAAATTAATTTTGAAAATAAATTGGTACCCACTTAAGGTACTTAATTTGTTAACTTCTAGTTAAAATATTCCTTTTTTGTTACATCGTGTGTTCAATTTTAAAGATAACAGGAGATATTCGAAAACATGACCTTGAATTTGATTAGGGTTTTTTAATGCTTACGGAACATATAAATAGATAGTGAAAATACATACAAATACATTGTTTTTGAAAAATTTCAATTTTTACCAATTTTTGACTGTGCATGCATATTAAAATAAAAATTTCTTAAATAGGAACCATTATTTTATTAACTGGATTTGAATTGCTTTTTTTTTAATCAATTTTGATGCCTTAAAAATTGATATTTTTGAGGACGGTTGAAAGTTTAGAATTAAATAATTTTAAATTAATCTCGCGTTTATGTTATTTTTATACAATTTATTTTGATTAAAAATAAAAAATGTAATTATTATTACATCGAATTTATAAAAAAATATTATTTTAAAATGTATCGGTCATTTATTATCAGTGAACTGTTTAAAGTTATAAACCCATAGTTTAAACCCATACTTCCATTGGCCGTTTGTATTAATAATACCTATAAATGCTTGATTAATTATAATTTACCTTATTCAAGACTTTCGATCGTCATAAAAATCTCAATTTTAAAGATATCAAAATAATAAGTTAAAGTTTCTTAGAAAAATAAAGCAATCCGAATCTAGTCTTAAAAATAGTGGTTCCTATTTCAGAAATTTGTACTTTACTGTTGTAATTTAAGATTACATGCGCAGTCAAAAATTGTTAAAAATTATAATTTATCCAAACAAGTGTATTTATGTGTGAAACCAAAAGTAGTTTACCAGAAGATAAGGAAACGTGGTGGTGGGATGAGGAGATTCAGAGATTAGTAGCGAGTAAGAAAAAGCAATTTAAGGTATGGCAGAAAAGTAGGAAGAGGGAAGATTGGACAGAGTATAAAAATGTATGTAAAATAGTGAAAAGTGCGGTAAGTAAAGCAAAGCTTAATAGGTATGATGAGTAATATGAGCGGCTAGGAACACAGGAAGGAGAAAAAGAAATTTATAGACTGGCGAAGGTGAGAGAAAAGCGATCCAAGGATTTCCAAGATGTCTGGTGTATAAAAAATGAGGATAAGAGAGTTTTAACAAATGATGAGAATGTGAAAAAAAGATGGAAAGAATATTTTGAGAAATTACTGAACGAGGAATATCCAAAAGAAGCTTTAGAGAGTATGTCATGGAATGAAGGATTGATTGGTCTAGTGGGCGAGGAGGAAGTGAGAGATGTGGTGAAGGCGATGAAAAAGAAAAAAGCGGTAGGACCAGATGGAGTACCTGTAGAGGTGTGGAAAATGTTAGGAGATGTAAGCATTGGGTGGTTGAAAAATATTTTTAATAAGGTACTGATAGAGGGAAAAATGCCAGAAGATTGGAGAGTTTTATTGTACCAATATTTAAAGGAAAAGGAGACATACAAGAATGTGGGAACTATAGAGGAATAAAGCTCATGAGTCATAGTATGAAGATCTGGGAAAAGATTATAGAGAAGAGGATAAGAAGTGAGACGTCGATATCAGAAAACCAGTTTGGTTTTATGCCAGGAAAATCGACAATGGAGCCATTATTTTGTGTTAGGCAATTAGTAGAGAAGTACAGAGAAAAGAATAAAAAACTATGCATGGTGTTTATAGATTTAGAAAAGGCGTATGACAGGGTGCCAAGGGAAGTTTTAAGGTGGGCATTAATGAGAAAAAATGTCCCAAAAATGTATGTTAATTTGATCCAGGATATGTATGAAGGGTCGAGTACTAGTGTCAAGAGTCGGTGTGGAGTATCAGAAGGTTTCAGTATAGGAGTAGGTGTGCACCAGGGGTCAGCTCTAAGCCCCTACCTGTTCTCAGTGGTAATGGATGAGGTTTCAAAGGAGATACAGGGTGAGATACTATGGTGTATGATGTTTGCGGATGATATAGTTCTGATAGGAGAAAACCTAGAAGTTGTCAATAATAGGGTAAATGAGTGGAGGTTAGCCCTCGAAGAAAAGGGATTGAGAATTAATAGAAATAAAACTGAGTATATTGAGTATGATTTTGGACAAAGAGACCAAGAAGTTGAAGGAATGAGGAGACAACTGACAATAGATGGTGATGTGATAGGTGAAGTTGAGAGCTTTAAATATTTAGGATCATTTGTTCAAAAGGACGGGGGCTTTGACATGGATGTAAAACATAGGATTAAGTGCGGATGGATAAAATAGAGAGAAGCATCGGGCGTGTTATGCGATAAGAGAATTCCAATTAGGCTGAATGGTAAATTTTATAAAAGTGTAGTGAGACCAACTATGCTGTATGGTTCAAAATGTTGGGCGGTTAACAGGAGAATAGAACAAAGTATGAGTGTCGCGGAAATGAGAATGCTTAGATGGCTGAGTGGAGTGACAAGAGAAGATAGAATAAGGAATGAATACGAGAGAGGTAGTGTTGGTGTAGCGCCAATTGTGGACAAGATGAGAGAAAATAGGCTGAGATGGTTTGGGCATGTGATGAGGCGAGAGGAAACGAATGCAGTAGGAATGGTTATGAAGATGGACGTTGAAGGGAAAAGAGGAAGAGGAAGACCAAAAAAGAGATGGTTGGAGACTTTGGAGAATGACATGAGGGCTGTCGGTGTGTGTAGAGGAGATGTCATTGACCGAGTAAAGTGGAGGTGTAGGACAAGGGTGGCCGACCCCAAATAGTTGGGAGGAAGGCGAAGTAGAAGAAGAAGAAGAAGAAGTGTATTTATGTGTCCTTTAAGCAGTAAAAAAAGACCTATTCATATTGGAGGTCTTCTCCCTTATGTACATAGCAACTCCTTTTTCCATTTCAGTTTTTATTTAATTATCATTCCCAATGCTAATCTCCTCCGTAACCTTCGCTCCATTCTTTATATCCGTTCCGGGCTAATGTAAGTTCCTATATGAGACACAGCAGGTAGAAAAATATATATGTAAGTTCCTACACGGCGGATAAAGGTACGTATATTAGTTCCTACACGACGGAAAACTCGACATGAATGAAATACTTTTGTTCATTGTGACTTTGTGTAATTGTATATGCTTTATACAGACGGTTATGTACGGACACGCGGATGTTTCAAACAATAATAACAACATAGAAATAACTCGATGTACATTTTACCAAGCCTGGGTATAAACGAGTTAAAAAGTTTAAGTTAAAAGTTAAGTTAATTTTAACTTTTAAACTTAACTTTTTTGAATTTAATATTCATTAACTTAATTTTTAACTTAATTGATGTTTATTGATATCAACTTAATAAATAACGAGTTATTTTTACAAAATCCAAGTTACGTTATTTTATAAATAATTAAATTATAAATAAAATTATTATTGAAATCTGATGCATATTGTATACATTTACTAGAATAGTAGAATAGGAAATAAAATTTAATTTAATTTAATTCTCGTTCCGTTAATCAGAAATGTTCAATAAAAATAACTTAATTAATTATATATGTATATGTATACCTACCATTATACCTCGGCATACGCCATACGGGCATAGGTAGTGTAAAAATAATAATATTAAATAGTAAATACCTACTAATAAGTAATAATAACGAATAAATAAATATATATATATATATATATTTAATTCGTGCTAATAATTAATACATAATATGATGTGATATGGGTAAAAGGTACAACGCATAAATCACACATGTACAATTTACAAGTTATAAGAATATAATATTATAAAATATTTTTGCTTAGTTTTCTGAAAAAGTATTCAGTTAAAAATTAATGCCATGTTATTTTTGTTTATTAATTAAAACATGTATATTATATTATTATCTATTAAAATAAATCAAAATGTTATTCGTATATCTTATTTTGTATACTTTTGGTATCTACTACAACTACATAATTATTTTCATCTGTACCTTTATTTTCCAAATTTAGTTTAATGTCTATTTTCTGAGTGTAATAATATTTATGAATTTTATTACTTCAAACCATGTTATGACTAGCTATTTATATATTAAAACAAAAAAATTTAACTTAAGTTAATAAGTTAGTTAAAAGTTTCCATATAACTTTTAACTTAACCGAGTTAAAAGAAAAATTAGATTAACTATTAATTTTAAACTTTTCAAAATGAATTCTATAAACTTAACTTAACTCAGTAAAAAATTATCATTAACTTTCCCAGCCTTGCATTTTACTATGTATCGGGATAACTAGTTATAATATTATCAAACCAAAATCAAGTTTTCTGTAATATTTTTATCAGTTATGAAAAATCGTAAATATTTTGTGTGTCGAAAAATTGAAGGTTTAACGATAAAAGTTATCTTTATACGACGCCGGTCGTACTGATGGTTAGGCGAGTTTCACTAGTTAGCCATACCAGCGTATGAAGTTTCAATTACAAAATTTATAAGGAAAAGTAAAATAGGAAGAAGAGAATAACCACAGAGTAATTTTTCCACTATAGGAACAAACTCACCATCTAACAAACACATCTCATTTTTATATTTGTGTAGGAAATAATATACGTATCTTTTTTTTACCTTGAAGGAACTTAAATATGTATTTTTTCCATCGCGTAACAACTAACGAATGTATTTTTTTACTTTCTACTCCCGTGTAGGAACTTACTATTTCCCTCTTAATATTATTAACTTAATAAATTCATATGGCTTCTTAATTTAATTTGCAGTTGGTTTCTTTATATGTAATTAGTATTATTTATGTTTACTTAATTGCTTTGCTATAATATGTTAAGCAAAAGTAAAATAAATGAAAAAAAAATCAAGGTCTTGTGTTTGAAATATATCCTGTTACCATTAAAATTGAACACAAGGTAAATTCAACAAAAAGTTTTTTAAATCGGCCCAGTATATGAAATTTGACTCGATGACCATGTCCCTACATAGTTGTAACAATACTGCAACCAACAGAATATAATATAATGATAACTAACAAAAGCACCTAATACATATTCTGTATATCATTTTTAATAAATTAGCTTTTTGATACTTTTGACTTTAAAGCATAGAATAATATGTGAATTAATAGTAAAATAAATATAATAATTAAATAAAAAAATTATTTTTGTAAAATGTAGGATTGCGCCATACAAAAAGTTTAAAGCATTGTTGGACGTAGGACAAATCAAACGAATGTATGTAGGATGGTTGGCTACCCTAATCACTGCTGTACTATACCATAGAGTAATTACTCTATTACTCTATGTGCTATACTTAGAGTTAATTGTTTATAATTTTAATAATGTTAATTTACGAATATACAATCATACTAACCCAAAATACAATTGTATGTACAAGTATACAATGGTACCCATGTTAAATTCTAGTGCAGTTGTCCATTAATGTAATAGTTTCTAATTATATCCAAGTTTGACTTCATTTGATCCAAAGCACATAAATAATTTTTAAATAATTCCTGGTTGATTTTTCCTCCATCACACATACGTTTCAATGGCTTTAATTTAATTAGGTCATCTTCAAAATCGAGTTCCGAATCGTTTTCAGAATCATCATCCGAATGCGCGACACCGCGGCCGGAATCTTCGGATGGAAATATTTCAACGTAATCGTAATCGTTTCCACAGTAGTTATATATTGGTTTCTTGGGGACCGGTGTTACGACAAACGAACGCGGCTCGTACACATTTCCCGGTATCGTGCCCGCGTGGAGCAATTCGAACTTACCGATTTTGTTTTTGGACTCGCGATTCTTGCAAACGATTATGTTGGCCATGTTCTTCGCTATGTCGTTCGCGGTGTGTTGCATCGTGAACTTAAACAAGTGCGTGGGAGTCGGGTCGGACCTGATGTTGATCAGCCACGGCTGAAGATCGTTTCCCACTACGAACGTGGCTTGGAAGAGCTCGAAGCAATTAGGACGCAGATTGAGAACGGTACCCGTGTTCACGGCGGCCATGACGGCCGACACGATCGACGATCTGATCATCGAACTGACGGCCACGGTCCTGTCGGCGCCACGCGTGCCGTTTGCGTCGCCCGCCATGGTGTTAAACTTGTGCTTCAGCCTCCGCAGACCTACCGTACACGTGGTCGCGTGCATCCGGTCCAGTATCTGCATCAGATGAGCGTTGGGCGAGTACCTGTGCCCGTCGAGATCCAGCGAGAACTCGTACATGCTCGTTTGCATGAAACACGTGTGATACAGCCAAACGGACAGACGGTCTTCGAGCGTGGAAATCACTAGCAACGCGTCCAACATGAACTTGTGGGCTCCGTTCAGCAGTGGCGTCTCGATGTACTTCTGCACAACGTAATCGTCACCGCCGCTGTTCAGCCCGGGGCAGTATTTCAAAGCGTCCTCCACGTCGTTGAACAGAATCGAGCCGCTCGTCGCGGGCCGCTTGTGTTTCAGTATCCAAATGTTGTTGTACCCGTCGATCCTCATCGTCTGCGGTCTTGAACCGTTCAGCTCCTCCACCAGGTCTCGGGTGGTGGTTCTCAAATACCGCAACTCCGCGTAGTCCGACCGCGATACGGCGAAATTACGTTTTCCGTTGACGATCTTGCGGTAATGGTAGAAAAACGTTTCCCATTCGGCCGAATTTTCACCTGTAATGATATCGACTAACTTGCCGTCGGTTATGTACGCACTGCATTTTTCCACGGCGAAACGGAGTGCCGAAAGAGGAACCTGCAGCAGTGTGTATGATTGGATAAATGAGATAAATTATACGTACGTGCCTATACACTTAAGGTGCCTACACACGTAGAGTTTTGACCGCGCGATTGAATGGCGTGAGGGCTATCACGCGGGAAAGAATTTCCGTCTAAACGATTGTACGAACTTAACGTTTTGCAGGATTGATCGTGTTCAAACCGGTACGGTTGTTGCCCGTTCTTGAGCGTGGTTAATCATTTTATCGTTTTTATTTTCATTTTTGTGACGACGCGCCGTTCAATCACTGCCACCTGGTAATACCCCCGCTTCCACGCGATTGCAAAACTATTGGAATTTCGAACACTCCACGCGCCACGCTTTCACGCGTTCAAAACGTCGGGAATACTCTTTAGACGAACGTTTTTGAGCGAATGACGAATGGAAAGAAGGAAAGCGTGCGGGAAAGAATTTACAACTAAAATACTACAATTTGACTAGAGGATTGCGCGCCACAGTATTACGCGCAGTCAAGTCCTCGATCAAACCCGTACGTTCCAGGAGTGAAGGAAAGATTCTACGTGTAAAGGCAGCTTTAGGCGAGACTTGCAATATGCGTGTGGAACTCGAAAAAGGAAACAAAAACCAATATCGAATGTAAAAAATGAAAAATCCCATTTTAAACTATGCGTTATTACAAATCCCGGTTATATTAAAATATTAAATGTTCAAATACATAAGATTATTCGTATCTGTAGGTGAGCAAGCTCGAGAAATTATCTGTATTATAATAGTTTTTATAAGATAAAAGAAGATGGAGGGAGATAATATGATATCGGCGGTGATGTATGTGATTATTTAAGTTCGGATTTTTATGCAAAAAAAATTGTTGAATATTCGCATAAATATGTAAGTAAACAAATAATCAAAAATTTACAAAAAATTGTTTTTGTTATAAACTAAAAAATCATTATAAAATTGAAGGTATATTAAGGTATATTATTAAGGTACATCATATAAACTATGGCAACTAATTATTAATTACAAATTACAGAATAAGTAGTTTTTAATCAATTAAAAATAATGATCAGAATGAATAACAAAAATATAAATTTTGAAACAAATACTCGTATCAACACGAAGTTTAAATATAATTTCAGATTTTTGAAATGGAAGCTTTACGCTTGTCGTGTAGCATAGATTTATACTTATAAAAACTTCCTTCTACATCACAACATACTATTAATGCATATTAGAAACAAGATAAATCTTCAGGGAACAATTCTAAATACCTCCACTATCGTCACTTGTGTCTTCTATTAATATTCTATAAATGGTCTTAATTTGAGAGTATCCTGAATTTTTGAACAATACTTGCAATAGTTTAAATGTAAAAAAATTTTATATCTCTTTTATTTTTTTAAAAAAATAGTCAAAATTAAAATATTAGTATTCAACTATTTATAAATATATAATACAGTGATATATTTACTAAAATAAGCACAATATGCAAAAACAAAAACTATTATTAGGCATTTATACAGTGCGAGATGTCGACATTTGTATTCAAAATTATTCTAGGCGAATTGTAGGAAAATATGCATTTGCATATATATATATATATATATATATATAGTGATATTAGACGGAAAATTATTTGATAAACCCTCACCTTGCCACTTTCCTTGCACTTCACGATTTTGTCGGTAAACATCCGCAGTAGCGATACGCATGCGGTTAGAGCAAAGTCCTCCATGAAACCACTGTCGACGGTCGTGTTCGGGTACGTTCGTGGATGATAACCATCGTACTCGGACTTGCCAACCATCCCGTGTCCGCACAACTTGATCTCAGTGCATCCGTTCCTCGGGAACCGGTTGACCACTACCCACGGTTTTAATGTCGACCATGGCACCTTGCCGGAAAATACGTCGTTTGTCCAAATAAGTCCGGCATCGTGTTTCTCGGCCATCTTCCTGGCAAAATTTACATTCGAGTGCAGTGACCCTAATGTTTTATTGGCTGAAACAGAAATATTATCTATTGTTGTAAAGTGTATACGTAATTTATTATATCGTGTTGGATATCGGTGAAAGTTCGTTAAATCAGTATGAAATCGCATCGACTTCATCAATTTTAGCGCTGAAGATGGGTACTGACGCGTAAGAATATAACGTAAAATATTTACATTTGCAGCCAATACATGAGAGTGTTTCTAGCAGATTATAGTGTCATTAGTATCTTGTTACAATTATATTTTCTAATCAAATTTATAAACATAATTGCTTTTTTAGATTCTGAACGGAGTGATGGAATCTATTGGTTTTACAATGATGTGTGTTTTTTTTTTTATTTTTTTTTTATTTTTGTGTCTGACGACACCTTTTTTGGCAGTAAAAATGCTTCGATTTGCTTATGTAGCAACTTTTCTGAAAGGAAAGTGAATCTCAAAGTTCCAATTTATACGAAATATGTAAAAATTGCAAAAATTTGCAAGTTATTTTGTAGATAAAAATTCATAAAATTTTTTCTGTTCATAATTAAAGTTCAAAATTTTAACACTAGGTTATCTATAAGATATTCTTCAAAAATCTTTAAAAAAATTTCTACCAGACTTAGAGGAAAAAATTTTATGACTGTTTGAAATTTAAATATTTACGAAATTGCATAAAATAGCGATTAATTCTCAAACCATTTTAAATATTTGTTATAATTCAAAAAGTATAAGTCGCAGATTTTTGAAATTTCTACCAGCTGTTAAGATTGGTATTTCCTTTATGTCATATTTTTTTTCAAAATATAATATTTATTTTTAAGCCACTTATAGGCATTTAAAATATTCGATTTTTTTACATTTTATTTTTATAATCGGTGATAAAAAAAATTTGGCTCCTACAAAATACTTGAAAATTTAATAGAAGATTCCACAGAAGTAGTTCTTAATGTCATTTAAAAATTATTAAAATCCATAGGCACAATTTTTTTTTATAAGCGTTTGAACAGCGAATATTGACATAAAATTACATGTAAAATATAATATAATGTATAATATTCTAGACTGACAAATGATATCGGTTTTTTTAAAATGCTCTAACTCAAAAATGAAAAACCGCAACAACTTGAAATTTTCACCAAATCTTTATATTGACGTTCTCTATACATGGTTAAGTCTTAAAAGTATTTTGACATATTTTGACTTATTTATAGACAATTTAAATTTTCGGTTTTTCTAAATTTTTTGTTTAAAAATAAAATATACTTATTACAATATTTATAAATAACATTGTATTATATTCTAGACAAACATATCATCTCCGTTTAGAATTGTTTTTCGTATACAATGATACTTATCATTGAATTCAAATTTAACAAATCCATTATAATGACCTATCCTATGAAGAGTCGCACTTCACCTCCAAGTGTACAGCAGAGCGAGGCCCATCCGGTTCTTTTTTTAATTATTATTAACAATTTTTTTTTCGTTATTAATTAAGAAGATCTACACATCTCTACATCTCATCTCTTGTTTATAGCGTCATAGATTAATTTGTTAAAACTATTGACATGCTGTATTAAAAGTAGGCTAATTTAAGATAAAAGTTTCGCTGTAATAAACATATAATGAATAATTTTGTGGAATAATTATTTCCAGGGAAAAAATTTAGTCCGATATTTTGTTTCTTAAATGTTTTATTATTAGACCGATTATAGAAGAGATAGGTAACGAAAATTTTCTTTAACCATTGGAAAGTTAGTTTTTAAAACTATTAGGTTTATTGGAAATAATTAAGCCGATAATTAAGCTGAAGACAATAAGATGTTGATTTTTTATGAAATTAAGGTAATTCTAAAAATACTATTGATTTTTGTAATATATCTACTTTGTTACTTTTCAACCCATCAATTAGGGAATGGGTATTGAAGTTGTCCCAAAAAGTATTGTGCAAGTTAAAACCTCCAGATAAAATGAAAATAGAATCAGAATAAAGTACGAGTACTTATATTTTAATTCTCAATTTCCGTACAATAATTTTGAAACTGTTAACGATAATACTTTATGGAGTGTAACGGTTTATCAGTTTAGTATTATGTGTAATAATTATTAATGCTCGCACTTCAGATTTAAAGGGGGAATATATATATATATTATAATCTACTCAGCAACATATACATCAAAGATTAACCAAGTCTCTGTTAGAATAAAATAATCAAAGTGATTTAGACAAGGCATATTAAATGTTTAGTTAAATATTAAATAATTTAATTTTTAACACGCCAACATTTTGGAAAAAACACTTATTACTTATTAGTTATCTTACTATATCTTACTATAGACATTAATGAATCAAGATCTATTTAAATTTAAGCAGTTAAATAATTTTTTTGCCTATGTTGAAGGTCCATGAATAGTTTTAATAAACCCAATACGAAGAATACTTACAGTACTTCGAATTGGGTGGGTTTGTTTTCAATATCCAGCCATGGTAGCAAAGCGTCTTGAAAAATTCTACCGGCATCGTGGACAACGCCGTTACGATTCTTCTTTCCTTGACCGTCTTGTAGATGGTATCCAAATTGAGGTCATGAGATGGATAAGGATCAAAGTGTCGAACGGATTTAAATGTGCTTTTGGATCCACGTTTATCGTGGTCGTTTTTGTTCGTTGGTTTGGCGGACACCGATTTGTTGGTCACGGTCGACTTTCTATTTTTGGTTTTACATTTTCCGGACATTCTTGGTGTTAAAATATTAAGCGTATAAATTTTGTGTCTACGTATTCTGATTTATGTTATAAATTTTAAAATTACCACTTAACAGCCTAACATCGTTATTGATGTTATAAATATAATGCCATGGAAACAAATAAATTGTATTATAATAATTTCAAATATAAAATATAGGTAATACTGCAGTTATTATTATAGTCTGCAGTTTATGATAACCTACCGAATAATCTCCAACGATAAAGACAGAAAATCACCGAAACATGCACACCACAAAAAAATTAACAGATTACAGCATCTACTCAAGATAAAGTCATATGACGATTAAAAACATTTTGAAAACAAAATGGAAAAAACTTCAAACAATTCATAAGAAAACGATTATTATTTTGTTAAAAATTGTTTAAAATAAATATACAAATTAACTAGAACTGAATTTAAATAACCTTTACAATTCCTTCTTTTGTATACTTTGTTTTCAATTATAAATTATTTTAAAATAACAAAAAATCGATATTTTTTAAAATGTGTATTTTTCAGCATCTTATATCAAACCGAGGTCACTAGACAAAAATATTTTGTACAACTTTTAGAATGTAAAGCACTATGTATGCAGTGTGATCACAATAAGTGGAAACACTTAATAACTACGTACAAATATATAATATATTTAATATATTAATATATATATTTCAATATTAATATATTTCAATTCTGATTTTTTGGCTAACTAATAAACATTATTATACACATTTTCAAATAATTAGACTATTTTTGTGACAGTTAATTTTGCGCATGCGTACAATAACTTTTTTTTTAAACGGCATGACCTATATTGGCTAGAAATTATTTTTTTTGTATTTTTTAATGAATTTTAATGGTTGAATTTCTTTTCTAAGTTGAAATATGGCCGAGTTATAGCAATTTGATTTTATGTTATATGCACGGTTAATAACTCGTTTGGAAAAAGAACCGGTGTCTCTTAAATTGTTTTCCAGTTTATAAAAAAAATTATGTGATGGATGCAGCACTTGAAAATACAAAAAGAACATTGATTTAATATGAATTTAAGCAAAGAAAATTAATTTATTGTTAAATCATAGTTACTCGGATAACTAAGAGCATAGGTTTTTTGGCAAGACGTGTATTTTTTCGGCATTGCCAATGTGTAAAAGCATGTCAACGTTTTATATTAAAAAATACGAACAAACCTTTAGTAAACTGAAATTAATATAAAAATTAGTTTAATACGAGAAAATTTAGAGACAGCTTTTAATATCTGTGGAAAAAAAGCTGTTGAATGAAAAAATATGTCTTAAGAAGTAAAATATTCAAAATAATCATCCACTGTAACGCAACAAATGTTAAATTTTTAAATTATTAAAACGTAAAAAATAAATATATGTTTGATATTTCATTCATTCATCAGAAATAATTTGTCACCTGTTATAAACCTATTAATGTGAAACAAAGCAACTAAATATTTCGTGGTAATAATGTATTCGATGAATTTGTGTGTTACACAAAATTGTTTTCGACGAAATAAAATATACTTATTACAATATTTATAAATAACATTGTATTATATTCTAGACCAGGCATGTCAAACTCAAAGTATCAGATGGGCCAAATATATTGAAAAGTTACTATTTGTGCCGCACATAAAAATTTAGCGAAAAAATAAATATTTTGTACAAATTTTTCAATTTTATTCTTTATGTTTAGTACAGCAATTACAACTAAATTAAAAAATTAAAAAAGAAATGAACATTAACATTTAAATAAAATATAAATCATACTAATTATTCATGAAAATAAATAAGTGTTGTATAAATTACAAAAAAAACCTATTAATAATTCTTATTAGACGATATTTGACATCTCTTTTCTCCCACCAACTTTTTAATTTCGGGAAAAATATTATTTGACGAGGACACCTTTAACACTGCATTTAGATGTGTGTCGGTTAATCTGGATATAACGGGTGATTTATTACTGTTCATTAATGAAAAAAGTTGCTCGCATTGATAAGTACTACTAAACATAGATATAATTTTACTAGCAAATCTACGAGTTTCTACATATTGTATTGGCACAAATTTGTAAAAATCAGGAACACCAACCTCATTGAATTTATTTTTTAAATTTGAATCATTTTGAATCTCGATCAGTTCCATTTGTATACGTGTTGGAACATTTACTGCGTCTATCGAAAAAGGAGACGTAAACAAGGCAAAATCATTTTCTAAATAATGGAAATCTTGAAACCTATTTTCGAATTCGGTCTTTAAACATACAATTTTTTCTGAATATTTTTTGTAGGAAATTGGTTCATTATTAATTTTTGTATATGTCATGCATGCTGGGAAATGCGTTAAGTCTTCATTTTGTAATTGCATTTTAAACAGATCTAATTTACATTTGATAGCTTTAACATGGTCATTAATGGCTGTTATAATTTGATTTTTCCCTTGCAATTTTAAATTTAAGATCGATAAATGCTTCGTTATATCGACCATGAAGAACAGGTCTTGTAACCACATTGGATCCGATAAAACGCTGACGTCTTGTTCTTTAGACTCCAAAAATATTTTAATGGCATCTCTTAAGTTCCAGAATCTTTCTAATACAGTGGAGCACGATAATCATCGTACTTCTGTAAAGTATGGTAAACCTGAATACTCGCTTTCTAGATCGTTTAAAAAAATCGAAAATTGTCTTTGGTTCAAACCACGGGATCTTATAAAATTGACTATTTGTTTTACAGGTCTTATTACATGTGCCATATTAATAACTTTTGTCCATAACACCTCTTGATGTATACAATGTGTCCTATGAAATTTATGTTCAACATTTTCATTCGCTTTTTTTTGTAATCTTTCAACGAATCCTTTATTTTTCCCCGTCATAGAAGGAGCTACAGATGATAATTTTTCCAAAGGTAAATCATATGTTTTCAAGAGTTCAAAAACAGAAACGAACACATCCTCTCCTGTAATAGTATCTAACATAGGTATAATTTCCAATAACTCTTCAAAAATATTAAATTCCATATCGCATGCACGAAAAAACACAGCTGAGCTGTACCACCAAAATCGGTACTTTCATCACAAGCGATTGAAAAATACTAGAATGTAGGTACCGTAAAATGGGGTAACTTTGATAATACGGGGTAACTTTGATAATCCACATTTTTCATCTTTACATTGATAATATCAGGTGTTTATCCTTTATATTATTAACATTTATATGTAAAAGTTGTCGTTTTTACTCTTTTGTCGTATAGTGCAAATGGTCATGATCCAAGAATGAATTATTGATAAATCATTCTTATCATAAATTGTTTGTTATCTCTCGTTGTTTTACATGCTTTCAAAAACGAAATTATTCTTTTCAAGAATTAAGATCTGCGCAAAGTAAGTACATTTGAGAGTACAATTATTTTACATATTCCGAAAGAATGGTGATACCACGACAATTGAAATACGTTGTTCAAAAATATGTTTTGCTTTAAATTTAATGAAATAATTGAATTTATTTGACTTGGGGTAACTTTGATACATTTAATTTTTATTTTATTATAGTGGCTCGCACTCAAAGAAGGAAATTAGGCAGTAGACTGTACAAAAATTATACAAATGAAACTTTAAACGAAGCACTAACTAAGATTGCTAATGGTGAGATGTCCATACTTGCTGCAAGTAAAGTTTACAACATTTCATATGGAACTTTGCACAACAAATATAATGGTAAACACATAAACCGACCTGGAGCTCCTGGAGTATTCAGTGATGCAGATGAAATGACTTTCTTGACAGCAGGTTTTTAATTTTGTATTATTATAATAATTTTATAATTTGTTGTTATGGTTATATTATTTTAATAACATATTGGTAATGTCTTCATTAATAATATAATATAAAAACAAGTCTGACAGAAACGACAAGACTGAATAATAGTATCAAATAAGTGTTTTTTTTTTATTTTGTATTGTTATAATAATTTTATAATTTGTTATAGTTATGTTATTTTAATAAAATAGATTTGTTATCTAATAATCTAATATAATAGGTAATGAGTCTGTTAGGAACAAAAAGACTTGATAGATATTAAAATGAATAAGTTTTTTTTTATTTAGTATTATTATAACAATTGTATAGATGTATGATTATATAATTTTAAAAAGTTATAGTTTATTTGTTAATAAACAATTGTTTTACTAGATAATTGATTGGTATTTATTTTTAGAACTATAATATATTAATAATAGCAATCAGTGGATATCCAAGATTTTTAACTAGGAGAGAGCTCGAATCATAGGCTAAGTAGATTAGGAACACAGCTCATGGGGGAGGGGTCGATAACCCTGTAGTAACCAACACCCTTTGACATCACTACATCAACCATATTACTTTACATTCACTAGGTATGTCTTAATAACCTATATCAATGTTACCCCACCTAAGTAAATCGTGAATAACTCAAAAAGTATAAGTCAGAAAAAAATTGTTCTGCCAACATTGATAGTTTCACTATCATACCATTTGATATAATGTATAAAAATAGTAGGTATCAATGTTACCCCAAAATAAGTGGAACTTTGATAGGTACATTCAATGCTTAAAATGTATGTGATAAAATTATCAAATTTTTTTTTTTTTTTTAGGATCTTTTGGGAGAACTTATATTTGAGCTAAATTGATTATGATATACAATGTTTATTCCTTTTAACAATAGTTAAAAAAAAAAAATTTAAACAAAAACGAACAAAAATTATCAAAGTTACCCCATTTTACGGTATTTTAATTTTAATTTGATTACTCAAATTACATGCTAGTTCAGTTATTCGTTCAGCAACTGTATTTCGTGATAATGAAATGTTTCGAAAAGCTTTTAGATTTCCGGGACAAATAATTTCAGCAGTTTTAATCAAACACGTTTTTATAAAATCACCTTCACTGAACGGTTTCGAATGTTTTGCAATTAACTCTGACAACACGTAACTAACCTTTACTGCAGCTTCATTTTCTTGTGGTATTTTAGTAAACATTATCTGTTGTTTTTTATACCCTGATATAAACTCTTTCAGTTTTTCTTTCCTCAACATCCCTTCATACTGGTCGTATTTAAAAAAAAAATTGTAAGACATGCAAATATAAAAAAAAAAAACCCCAAAATATGCAATTATATGCAAAATAAAATGTTATATTTGGATTTGTACAGGTATAATTTAAATTTGTATCTGATTTTTTAGTTCCTTCATTAAAAACTTGCAATTACAGAACTTCCGGGCCTTAATTATCAGTAAGGCAGTGAAGTTGTTGCATTTGCATGTTTTTTGTAAATGGTTATATTTATTGCTGAGTGACCTTAAAATATGTTCCGTTAAACTCTTAATTTAAACAAAAAAAAAAATTATATTGCAATAAATGAAATTTTGGCGATTTTTTTTAATTTTTCAGCAATTTTAACTATTTTTCATAATTTTTGTTTACATTTAAGATTATATAACTTAATATATTAAATAAAAGTAACTAAACGTAGCAGTGAACAAATTTCTATATTTGTTGTAATACCTACTTATTATTTCTATAGAGTGATTATCGCATTTTGGTCGTTAAGATAAAAACTTGTCTATCAACATATACTATTGTCTATCAGCATTCAGTTATATTTAAAAATACCGAAATAATTAAATTTTTTTAATGCAATTTTTAAATTTATAAGTGCAATTTTTAATATATTTTAATGCAATTATGCAATCAATTTAGTGTGTTTTTAATGCAATAACTCCATTGCCCTGATTATCAGTATCTATACATTAAAATTAGAGAATAGTGCCTTGATATTGTAGTGACGGCTAAAACTCATAGAGAGTAAAATGGCCAGACACAGAAGAGAGACCTATAAATTAAAATTTAACAGTAGAAGTATAGAAAAGTATTTTCCTTACTTTCGATAAAACTCTATTATGTCTTATGTAACAGATTTTAACAGTACATTATATAAAATAAATATATTCAGGTTATATACTGAAAATTTTAAATCATTTGCTAATATTATAAAAGTATCCAATAAATTATGGATTATAAATTCTAGGAATGATTTGCACTTGGCAGTTTTGCATTAACCAAACCAGTTACCACAGTTTTAAAAAAAACAATGTTTTAGAAAGCTGAAAAGAACCATTTAAGAACAACTATCAAAAGTTCCAGAATACATAATTTAATTATACTCGATTCTGAGAAAGATATTTTCGATACTATTGAAATGAAAGGTATGATTAGAATATATGCATCGTTAAAAGATATATAGAATATATGTGTAACGTTTATTATAAGGTATTTAAATTTTTATTGGAATGTACATTTTGATAATGTTTTGAAGGAATTTATGAATTGTAAAATTTAATACCCGATAATACAAATTTTTTTATAAAAAATAGTTTTTTATCTTCTATCTTTTTTAAACCAAACAGCTATAGTCATAGAGTTACAAAAAAATCAGATTAGAGCAAAAACTCATTAATGGATAAAAAATCAATTATATTTTTGGTAAATGGTATTTTAAATTAATTTTAAATTTTAAATTAACTTCCTCTAGGATTCTGTTTATTATTTATCCTATGA
Source organism: Sipha maydis (assembly GCA_034509805.1). Lineage (NCBI taxonomy): Eukaryota > Metazoa > Arthropoda > Insecta > Hemiptera > Aphididae > Sipha > Sipha maydis. Next base: position 58,686 of record JASXSY010002401.1, on the reverse strand, counting down.
TACACAAACAAATGGCGTAGGGAAATTGGCGCGCCCATCGCCCAGTGCACTCATAAGTACACTGCAGTAGCCCTACCATGACCTTGAGTGGTTGTGGTAGTCTGGTCCTCCAGGTTGGGGGTTATGCGCAGGGCTAACAACCCTGCCATGTGAAATCAACCTTGTTCAGGATACAACAATAAACTTGCCTCGGATATGTGGAGCTTTGGAGAACAAGACTGGAAAACGGAAACCTGGCTTATCTTTTGGAACTTGGAACATTCGCACACTTTTCAAACCTGGAGCAGCACAATGCTTAGTCAAAGAAATCGGGAGATATAATTTAGGAGTGGTAGCCTTGCAGGAAATTAGGTGGAATGACAAAGGAACTTTGGATCTTCAAGACACGACTATATTCTACGGAGAATGTAATGATCGAAGACAATTTGGAACGGGTTTTGCTGTACACAAAAGTATAGTTCCTTTGGTAACAGAATTTAAAAGTACTAACCCCAGGATATCAACATTGACAATTAAAGGGAAATTTTTTGATATCACTTTCCTGAATGGACACGCACCTACGGAGGAAAAAACACCAGAGGAAAAGGACGAATTTTATGAGAATCTAGAACAAACCCTAAATGAAATCCCCCGAAATAGAATCAGGATAGTCTTAGGCGATTTTAATGCCAAATTGGGAAAGGAAAACATATTCAGAACAACCATTGATAATCATAGCATGCATGACATAACTAGTGAAAACGGACTTAGACTTATCGACTTTGCGAGTGGGGGAGGACTTGTTGTGAAAAGCACAATGTTACCACGCAAAGATATCTACAAGGGGACTTGGAAAGCGCCTAATGGTAGATACACTAATCAAATAGACCATGTTATGATTAACACAAGGTTTAAAAACTGTATACATGAGGTGAAAACAGTCAGAGGAGCTGACTGTGATTCGGACCACTACCTGGTAAAAGGAAAGCTAAATGTGAAACTTAAAAAATTGGTAGTTAGGAAAGGTAAAATTGTGGACAGATATGAAGTAAATAAATTTAAGGACAAAACTGTATGTGATCTTTTCAAACAACGGGTGAATGAAGCAATGTCTAACTTACACATAAATCAATTGGATACGATTGATTGCAAATGGAAGGCAATAAAAGAAACCTTAAAAGTGGTTACAGATACGACGATAGGGAAACAAAAAAAAGTGAAGAAACCTTGGTTCAACACTTCTTGTGAGGAAGCACTTAACAGAAGGAAAGAAGCTAGACTACAATGGATCAATGACCCCTCCAATAGAGAGAAGGAATCTACGTATAAAGAACGCCAAAAAGAGGCAAGTAATATATTTAGATTCGAAAAACGTAAATTCATGAAAGATATACTGTGGGAAGCCGAGACCAACCACAGAGTTAACAAAACTCGTGAACTGTATCAGAAGATAAACGCACTTAGGGGTGGATACAAAAAACATGAAAGATTCTTAAAAAATGAGGATGGCTCTATAATCACGGAACAAGACAAGATTCTAGAAAAATGGAGAGAGTATTTTGACCAACTACTTAACTGTGAGAACCCTCCCGAAACTTTTACATGGATATCACCAGATCCTAACGACAGTGAATGCCCACCTCCTAGTAGGATAGAAATAGTAAACCAATTAAATAGACTAAAAAACAATAAAACACCGGGAGAAGATGGAATCCAGGGAGAAATTCTAAAAAATCTGGATGAGGTTGCAATAAATAGAATACATGATATCATCGAAAATTTATGGTCCGAAGAACAACTACCCAAAGACTGGGGTACAGCGTTAATCTGTCCGATTTATAAAAAAGGAGACCCCCAAAAATGCAGTAACTACAGAGGTATTGTTTTATTAGACACGGCATATAAAGTCTTATCATATTGTCTACTAGATAGAGTAGTACCTAAGGCCGAAAATATAATAGGTGACTACCAGGGTGGGTTTAGGACCAATAGATCCACAACTGACCAAATGTTCATTCTAAGACAAATCATCCAAAAACGTTTGGAATTTGACAAGGATGTACACGTGTTATTTGTGGATTTCAGAAAAGCTTATGACTCTATACATAGAGAAAGTCTTTTAAATATTCTCAAAGATTTCAAATTCCCCAGAAAAATTATTAATCTCATTGGAGCCAGTCTCAATCATACTGATATACAAGTCAAGATAGGTAACGTAACATCACAGCCAACCAGAGTAACGACAGGACTTCGGCAAGGGGATGCTTTGTCTCCAGTGCTGTTTAATTTAGTACTGGAGAGGATAATACGTGAGATGAACACTTCTGAAGGAGTTAAATTAGGACAGATCAGAATTGGAATGCTAGCATATGCGGATGATATCGCTCTTCTTGGTGAAGATTTAGATATGATAAAGAGATTAGGAAGTAATCTAATAAATACGGCAAAAAAAGTGGGCCTAACCGTTAATGAGGAAAAAACAGAGTACCTTGTGGCTAGCCGAAGAAATAGAAATCACGGTCTGGAACAATATATCAAAATAAAAGAGCTCAAGTTCAAAAGAGTGTCTCAATTCAAGTATCTAGGGTCGATGATAACGGAGAATAACGACATCAAGACAGAGGTGTCAACTAGGATACAACTAGCGAATAGAGGATATTATGGACTTGAAAAAGTCTTAAAATCGAAGGCCTATTCCAAAGCCCTAAAAATCAAAATATACATGACTCTACTAAGACCAATTGTTCTATATGGCTCAGAAACTTGGGCGTTGAGAAAAACAGAAGAATCAAGATTAATGATATTCGAGAGAAAAGTCCTACGGAAAATTTTTGGCCCCATATACGATAGACAAACGAATGAATGGAGAAAACTTCATAACGTGGAACTCCAAGAGCTTTTCCAGAGGCCGAATATAGTTAGAGAGATAACAAAGCGGAAACTAAGTTGGGCAGGACATGCTTGGCGCAAACAGGGTACTTTAGTAAAATGGGTGATCGAAGAAGAACCTAATGGAAAAAGACCACTAGACAGACCAAAGTTAAGATGGGAAGATGGTGTGAAGAGAGAAGTGGAAAAGATAGAGCCTGGTGTCAAATGGAGAGAAGTAGCGGAAGACAGGAATAGGTGGCAAAGTTTAGCGTTTTCAGGATGGTCTTAAGGGCCGTAACTAAAGAGAGAGAGAGAGAATGATACACAAACATAATACTATACTTCTATTGTTTTATATCACACTGGCTATCATACAAACAAATCACATCAACATTTTAATGAGTTCTTACTCTACAACAATACCAAAATAATAGTAGTGTATAGCAGTGGCATACTAACGGGGGAGGGGGGAGGGTTGGGGATAAAACCCCCCCGAAATTAATGGATAATTTAATAAAAAAAATAAAATTTCTTCTATCTGTATATTAATTGTACTGTACTTTGGTATAACATATTATTTGAATTTTCTCAAATTCTGAATTCTGAATTAAAAATATTGTTAATAGTACAGCTTGTCAGCTTACATTATCTAATGTGGGTACCTACGAGAATATGAGTATTTTCACGAAGATATTGTAGATATGGACGTGAACGATCGGTGTAATTATTATGACAATCTTTTATCGTCATCGTAAAACGTATTTTATTTTGTGCGATATGTTAATATATGTTAATATGTTAATCACCTAGTGTGTTAACCACTTTAATCTATAATCGACAATCGTTTACGTCGTTTTCATGAATTACCGAGACAGTTCCTACATGTTATTTTATCAACCATTGAACTAACTATATTAAACTTATAGTGACAAACAAAACTACAGTTGTATACAAATCTGTATCTGTATCTGTATTCATCCCATTTATTTACATCTAACATGTTAATTAAAAAAATTAACCCCCCCCCCCTTCAAAGTTCTGGTCTAAGTACGCCACTGGTGTATAGGGAATATTGAAAAAGCTAAATTAAAATATGTTTTTATCAAATAAAAATCGATGGTCAGTGCCTCTAATGAAATTATTAAACTTAAATGCATGCAATACATGATGAAATAAAAAGAAAACTGGCTTTTTTTTTCTTGTTAAACTACGCAAAATGGAATTGTTGAAAAATAACTTGATATTTAGAGTGTAGCTCAAAGTTAAAATATTGTTTTAGGATATATTTAAGCATGAATTCAAATTGTCACTGTCTATAACTAAGATCCTACACAAATATAAGGTAACACCAGACCTGAATCCTAGAGATTTCAAGAGACCTTCAATTTTATACATATTTTTAAGTTGTTAATATTTTAAACAAAAATAATTTTATACTCATATGAATAAGAATAAATAAATAATTTATAAGTCGTTACATTTTTCAATTTCAAAAATCCATACTGCCATTTATATTTTTGATGTTTAATTGTTTATCTTATTAATATTATGTTAAATTTAATTTCAAATTAAAATTACTTCTTTTGTATGTTTATTTTATTATGTTATATAGGTTTTAGCACCAAATTCAAAGCAAATTTAATTTGAATAAAACCATACTAATGCAATAAAAGGAATAGACTATGGATGTGGAGTAATGTTCAGCCACCGCTGGATCAATCTGTTGAGTTGATACACCTCATATTTTACCAAAGGCCATTTCATTACACTAAGCAAATATTACACAGGAGCATTTCTGAAAAATATTATTGGTCAAAAATTGCTACTTATGGTTATAAGGGAGTGGGTATTAAATAAATAAATGGTATTTTTTACCTTGGTAGGCATAACAAATTTATTTTTCTTATTTGTTTTTGTTATTTTGAATACATTATGAAGTTTAATAATTATATAAAACACCTCACGTTGCCGTTGTGCTGGAGATTTGTAGATGATTGTTGAAGAAATAAAAAAATAGAAATAAAAAAATAAAATAAAATCTTGTGTCCAGGGATTAGGACTCTGTCTCCTGCCATACCATATTATGTGCGACTTATTGACCTTGTTTCTCACCTACTGGACAAAGGGTACACTTAATCACAGACCTAAAACAGAGCCATTTCATAACATTGTTGTCTCGTTTACCGAACAGATAGGATTTGGAATAGGAGCAGTTTCTGTACCGGGTATGTTAGTGGTAATTTTGAAGCGAAGACCGTAACCATAAATTGCTCGTATAGATCTTTGGCCCATCATCGTGTTGCAGTGGACGACCGTCGACGTGAAAACAAATTAAAACGGTGTTCGGAACGTCACGGACACATGATTGTACTATCAGCGTCCACGAAAAGACAAAAATAAATGGAAGAGATCACGTGATTTTTTTCGTCCGTCGTCGGATAACGATGTCTCGTTGGTCGTTGATAGTGTCATGACTGCAGTGTGGCCGTCAGCCACTGTTTTCGTAGTTATGAAATTATACAACACTGTAGTCGTGTCAATACAGTTCTGTAATGTAATTTGCTTAGCATTTGGCTCACACACGTTAATTGAAATTAGTATAAAATTAGAGGTTTTTTAAAATAAGAATCCCATACTGCCGGTCGAATAACGGTGTTTTATTAAGTTTGAACAACACATTCTACGTAATTTGGCTTTCAAGTTTTGTTTTTAAACCCATGGATCTATACCTAATTTATATATATACTACAAACATCGAAGTATATTATTTATATTTAGTTTATGTACCTCGATGACTATAAAATAAAAATATATAATATGTCAATGTTTAAAAAATGCTGTAATAGTGTTCTGTATTACCACTATTACCTACTTCAAATGAGATGATACAAGTTTTTAAAAACTAACCACATATTAACATGTATTTTAATAATGGTCTTATTATTGAAGTGTATAGCAGAAGTGAGCATTTGATTTGTAGTGTTGAAATGTAAAGTTTTAATAAATACAACATTTCTGTAAGGAATCAAAGAAAAAAATTTGAGCCTAGATAAGAATATTTATTTTATTGTTTTATTTTATTTAAATTTTATACTATAAATGTTTAATTTATAATTATTTTAATTAATATAAACCAAAAAATAAACCAATAATAATACACTTTTTAATTTTTAACGCACATTTCTTTAAATTTCAATAAATGTTGTTATGTTTCTTATAAGAATTAAATGTTTTTTTTTTACATCAATTACTGCGATAGACTGCGTAAACCTATTCATTTTTTATCTGTAGTTTTATAATTTTAATGTATAATAATATTAAGCACAATAGTTTAACTTCCATAAGATTTGCAGATGTTTATACACACCTGTAGACATAAGCACAACTAGATATTTGAACAAGGTGGTGCTTGAGCTCTATGTATTTTGGTAAAAAATTATCTTAGATAATACAAAATATATTTCATTCAAATTCTTTATTATAAAATCAAGATCAAAATTATTAACAATATCTTACTCAATGTAAAATTAGGAAAGATTACTGAAACAATTTTCTGTCTCAGATGTTGTAGACCAGTTTTTGATATGATGCATGACTGAGAATCATCTTTCACATGATGCACAACTGACAGGTAGTATCATGGCTACTTCAAGTAAATTTCAAATATAAGAAAACACTTATTTTGAAATTAATTTTTTTAGTCCATCCAAACCTAAATTCGGTTCCAACTGTACTGTACACTTAAAAGCTACAATCATTTCACAATGTAATGCTTCTTTATCAGTATACAGCAACACCTAATAAAATAATTTAATAATTACAATTATAGATGTATTAAACAATTATAATATTCCATTTATAAGTATTTGTTAAGATTTACTCACTTGGTAATGATTAATAAACATTATTCTTTTATCCAAATTTTATTTAATTAAATTTCTATTGAATTTGCAAGCCCCAAACTCTCTTTTGAACACATTAACAAACAGTGACTAATCATTGCATCCAATATAGCATGAAAACATAAGAATATTGTTAATATTAATTTGTCTTATTCATGTTAAAACCTTGGTTATGGTTCTACAACTATTTGTTGTAAGCAAATTCAATTTATGAGCCATACAATGAATGAAAATTGCTTCAGTGCGAGTGTCTCTTATTTTAGTTTGAACACCAGATGCAGATTCTGACATAAAAATGGCACAACTATATGTTTGTACCATGAAAGGAATACTAGAAATGCAAATTTTTTAAAACAGAAAAAATGTCAATAGAAATATGTTCGGCTCCTCTCCCATTAGATATATCATAAAATCCATTCAATCTTTCACATACACTACAACATTGTTCTGATTTATAAAATCTAATGGACAAAAAAATACTATGAAAATAAAATTATGTAAAAATGTATTAATATCTCAATTCTAAGTAATAGAATATTACCTTGCTCTGTCACATATGATGGAGTACATTCTACAGCCTTTAATTTCACTAATAATAAAATACAATTATTCTATTTTGAATGTTTAAACTTGTTAAATTAATTTTTCTGTTAAAAAATCTGTAAACCCTTTATCAGTCTTGGAAAATAATGTATATTGTATATACTGTATAATGTATATCTGTAAAATATTCTGTAGTAAAGTATTCTAAGATTTACAAACAGTAAATGGTACTAAAATAATAATACCTATTATAAATAATATAGTAGACAATAGTATAGACACCAACATATATTACAACTTAAAATTGAAGAATTTTTGAATGTTTTAATGATTTTTTATTCAACTGAAAAAATAATTAACAAATAAGAGTAAGAAAAAATATGCATTTATAAAGGAAAAGGAACATATTTTTTATCATTTAACCTATTTTCTTATTGTTCAACATATTATCTTTATGCTTATGGTTTATAAACAATAACTATAATATAACTGATGTAAATAAATATTTAAATAAAATACATACATTTCTCCAATTACTGTATACAATTTTGATTAAACTTTCAGTTTTTAAAATTTTTGCAAAATGGATACAATTAAAATAAAATGCAGCTTTACGAGAAACAATATATTTTAGCCATTCAAATTCACTATAGTATTTAGCAATACAATTTTAATTCCAAGTTCCAAATTTTGTTGGTGGAAATATCTAAAAAAAATAACTGTAATATACCAAGAAGAGTTATTTCTTGTTTTAATGTTATTACATTTATTATTAATGTATATTTTATTTACTTGAAGTTTAAAATGCTTTCGGCATATCACTCAAACCAAGTTTTTCATGGTTACACATTTTCTTTGCTTTCGATTCATCACAATGAACATCACAGTTTTGTTTTCATGTAAATGTACTTTGTTATATTATGTTTATAATGTTAAAAATTGAAGACTTACTTGAAATTAATCTAACTACTTGTAATTTCATTTCTCGATTTAACAAATTTCAAAAGAACGACTCTTACACAAAAAGGTTACCTACTGTGTCGTTTCAGGGAAATAAATGGATACACAATATATTAATGCTGACAATACTGTATCGGTGTTATAGAATATAAAATTAAAAGAAATTAACGATAGTAGTTAGATAATTAAATTCCTATAGATAACATCGAACCTTTTATTATTTAAGTACCTACATGATTGATAATCAATTAACAATAAAACAATGAGTTTATTGATAATAGATAATGTCGATAATAAAAAAAAATGCACAAAATTTGAATTGGACCAATGAGAACACGATAATAAAGAACCGCGCTGTGGCGTCTTGGTTTTCCTAATACAGAGCAGGGTCACGGAAAGTATAATTAAGAAAAGAGAACCTCTTAAAATGAAGTCATTAGCAACACAACGCGTGAAAACTTGCTGGGATATATTTACGAGACGCATCAGGGTTTTAAGAAAAAAATTGAATGAGAAAGAGTGTATCTATGTTATGAATAACAAATAAATCGTTATATGGATTCTTCTATTCTCGCATACGCCAAAGAAAAAGTAAAACAATTAAATACAAATGGACATTCAAGTGAGGGTGAATAGAAAGCATTAAATCTACAACAGACCTTCGTATTTCAACGGTAAATGTTTTTTTTTATTAAAATAATCGTTGCACATAAAAAACATTTACATTTAAATAATGTTTTTGTCGGCGCACCACGATGGAAACAATGATGTCGTTGATGATCTATGTCTAATTTTAATTGTATTTTTTCATTTTCGTTTGTTAAATATTTTCATTTTTTATAATATCTGTACAGAGTGTATATTAATATTAATAAAAAAAGAAAAAATATATTTTTTTCTTAAATTCTTAGAGTGTAGTTGATTGTTAAAACATTGTATTTTTTGTTTATAACAGTAAACAACCAACATCTAGAAGCCGATCCAGAGTGAAACGAACTTACGAGGACACACGCGTACCTATCTACTTACTCCCTCGAATACAGGTATGTCGTTTTTCTTATGAAAAACAACTGTAAATATAATGGTGTCGATTAAATTTGTATTTTTTGATTTCAAGTTTATTCTTTTATATTTAATCCATTTTAAAATTTACAATAAACATCAAGTATTCTTGGTTGTGTATATATTTATTTTATTATAAAATATATTTTCTTGTTCCACATTCATCAGTAGTCTCTAGCCCAGTGGATACCCCTTTTAATTTTTTCTTTAGTCATTAAAGCATTTATTTTTTATTAAGAATTTAAAGTACTATGTTTGTGTTAGTACTTACTAATGTTTTTTTCTTTATTACATAAATAAGGTTTAAAATGACGACATAAATTAAATTTGTCCGGCATCTAGGCACCAGGAAACTAAGCCTTCTTTAGCATACTTAAATTATCGCCAATGAGAAATATTTAAAAATATTATTATTACATTATAAAATATAGTATATTTTTAAAGTTAATTCCATGTTTCAAATAACAATTCATTGCTACTAATTACAATTTTTACATAGTTGTATTCTAAAATTAACTATAGAATAATAATTTTTATAAAAACTGTTTTGAAACAGAAACACATATAAAAACTAATAAGACTTAAACAGACCTAAGTACTCGCAATTTATCAAGTGATGTGATTTATAATGAAAATAAGTCGTAAAAAAAAAAAATAACATTTAAATTTAAATAATATTTTTTGGCGGTACATTGAGACGGAAACAATTATGAGCCAGTTAATCTATGGCAAATGTCACTTGACATCTTCTATATATGTTTGTTAATTATTTTCATTTTTTCAAATCACATTTTTTACAATTTTTCATCATAATATATTAGAAATACTTGAATACAGGAACCGGTTATGGATTTTCACGATTTTGTTTTGATTTTCAGGTTAGATGTGCAGCTTGAATAATTGAGATAGTGTTAGGGACATAATTTTTATACTTTATGAACTTTTTCAGATCCTATTCTGTTATTAATTTAAGGTGCACACAATCACAAATATACACACAGTTACGCATTTTACCACCACAATGCTCCCAAGTGTTTGTACGTCGAACTCAAACACTACTAGTTGAGTTATATACACCGTGTATGAGTAAAACCTAGATTCTCTACAGAGTTATTCGGGATTTTTGAAAGGAGATTATAATTATTATTGTCCGGTAACCCGAAACGGGAGCCGCGATACAACAAAAACTTCGAGTTCTGCTTTAAAATTATTATTTTTGTCCGGTAACCCGTAACGGGAGCCGCGATATGACAAAATCCTCGAGTTTTGCTTTGAAATTATTATTTTTGTCCGGTAACCCGCAATGGGAGCCGCGATTCAACACAACCTTGTGTTCAAAATAATTATAATTATTTTTGTCCGGTAACCCGTAACGGGAGCCGACAATTATCTTCTAATTATAACTTATGTATTCTTAATTTTAGATCTAAAAAAAATAAATAATAATTGTAAAGAAATCAAAAGAATTATACACTAATAACTAATCGCACTGTTTTAAATAAAATTGTAATTGTGCTGAACTTGGTTATTCTGAACCTCTACACGGGGGTAATTATCCTTGTAACCAGTTCGGCATTACATTGCAAATAATCCTACAAAAAGTATTCAATTTAACGAGTTTATACACTCATATTCTAGTTAACATTAATTTGCTTTGAAATTATTATTTTTGTCCGGTAACCCGCAATGGGAGCCGCGATTCAACACAACCTCGTGTTCAAAATGATTATAATTATTTTTGTCCGGTAACCCGCAACGGGAGCCGCGATACAACAAAAATCTCGAGTTCTGATTTGAAAATATTATTATTGTCCGGTAACCCGCAACGGGAGCCGCGATACAACAAAGAACTCAAGTTTTCCTTTGAAATTATTATTTTTGTCCGGTAACCCACAACGGGAGCCGCGATTCAGCACAACGTTGTGTTCAAAATTATTATTATAATTTTTTCCAGTAACCCGCAATGGGAGCCGCGATGAATTTATTGAGGGGTTCATAGGCCATTTTAAATTAGTTTTTAGTATTTTATTGCTGAATTATTGAAATAACATTTTGATGAAGGTCCTAGATATCATTATGTTTGGATATAAAGATCACGCATGGATCAAAGATGCTGGATATTGGATAACAAGTTTTTTACATTAAATATTGAAAATAGCAAACTTGAACTAGTTATAATTGTATATGTATATACATATTTATATTAATTATATGTAATATAAAAATCTTATAGGTAACAAGAAAAAAAAATTCATATATAATGACATAAAAAGTAAACTTAATATCTTATAACCAAATCAATTATAAATCAAATAATTTTCCCCTATTGATCTGTAAAATGAAAACTCTGATTACATAAATCAAGTTTCAAACTTAACTCATAAATTTTGTTTAAATTTATAACTAAATGATTTTTTTTGTATCGCCCTAAATCACAATTTCCAGCGGGATTTTCAGATCAGATAATGTATAAACAAAATCGAATTATTCACATCTGTATTAATGAATAAAATTATTAAAATAAAACAATCATAATAAACTGATTATAAAACAAATTGATAATTAAATACGTGAATAAATAAAACCACGAGGTAAATATATTTGTATTCAATTCTCTTCAAATTATAACTTATTTATCCTTAATTTTATATTTAAAAAAAATAAATAATAATTGTAAAGAAATTAAAAAAATATACACCAATTGCTAATCGCACTCTTTTAAATAAAATTGTTATTGTGCTGAACTTGGTTATTTTGTACCTCTACACGGGGGTAATTATCCTTGTAACCAGTTCGGCATAACATGGCAAATATTCCAACAAAAAATATTCAAAAAGTTTATATTCTTATATACTAGTTAACATTATTAAACTAAAAGTGCTATTTAAAGATAATCATTCAAAAAGAACGGATTACAAAAATATTTACCCTATAGTTTGATTAATGATGTTTTACTTCGTAATTAAATAATATTTGTTTCATAATGGGTTTATTATTAAAGAATAATTTTTTTGTAATAATTTTTAAATAATTTTTATAAATTTATTAACATAAATTATACATTAAATATCCATTTAAATTAAATAGTTATAGTTGAAAAAAAAAATTCAGTTTTAAACATGAAATACATTATATAATATATATAAATATAAAAATTAAATAATTTTTAAAACTGAATTTTTTTTTTGTGTCCACCAAAATCTCTTTTCCTGCGGGATACCATGGACCCCTTTCCATTTTTTTTCTGAATTTTATACATAAATCTATCAATTTTAAAAAGAACATAAAAATAAATTAACTTAAATTTATTAAAACTCTTTATTTTATTCATTAAAATAATCAATTCCTTTAATCTCCCTATTATTAGAGTAGTTTTAGTTTAAAAAAATTCAGTTTTAAAATGAAAATATATTATATAATTTTTAAATATGTGAATTATATGATGTATATTTTTAAAATTGAATTTTTTTATTGTGTCCACCCAAATCTCTTTTCCTGCGGGATACCATGGACCCCTTTCTATTTTTTTTCTGAATTTTATTCATAAATCTATCAATTTTATAAAAAACATAAAAAATAAATTAACTTCAATTTATCAAAAGATTTTGTTTAATTCATAAATTTAATCAATTCCTTTAATATCCCTTTTAATAAAGTAGTTTTAGTTTAAAAAAAAATTCAGTTTAAAAATGAAAATACATAATATAATTTGTAAATTTGTGAATTATATGATGTATATTTTTAAAACTGAATTTTTTTATTGTGTCCACCCAAATTTCTTTTCCTGCGGGATACCATGGACCCCTCTCAATTTTTTTTTATGACTTTTTTGCAAACATTTTTAATTTAATGTATGCCATAACAATTTAATTCTCATATTTTGTTCATACTCTTAAATTAATTCATTATCTAAATCAATTCCTTTTATCTCCCTTTTAATAGAGTAGCTGTAGATAAATAAAAAAATTCAGTTTTAAAAATAATTTACATTATATAATTATTAAATTTATAAGTTATATAATGGATATTTTTAAAACAGAATTTTTTTTTTGATTCCACCCAAAACTCTTTTCCCAAGGGATACCATGGACACCTTTTCATTTTTTTTCTGAATATTATACGTAAATCTATCAATTTTATAAAAAACATAAAAAATAAATTAACTTAAATTTATTAAAACTCTTTATTTTATTCATTTAAACAATCAATTCCTGTAATCTCCCTATTAATAGAGTAGATTAAGTTTAAAAAAAAATTCAGTTTAAAAATGAAAATACATTATATAATTTGTAAATTTGTGAATTATATGATGTATATATTTAAAACTGAATTTTTTTTTGTGTCCACCAAAATCTCTTTTCCTGCGGGATACCATAGACTCCTTTCTATTTTTTTTCTGAATTTTATACGTAAACCTATCAATTTTTAAAAAACATAAAAAATAAATTAACCTAAATTTATTAAAACTCTTTATTTTATTCATTTAAACAATCAATTCCTTTTATCTCCCTATTATTAGAGTAGTTTTAGTTTAATAAGAAAATTCAGTTTGAAAATTGAATAACAATATTTAATTTTTTAATATGTGAATTATTTGATTTATATTTTTAAAACTGAATTTTTGTTTTATGTCCACCCAAATCTCTTTTCCCGAGGGATACCATGGACCCATTTCCAATTTTTTTTCTAAATTTTATACATAAATTTATCAATATTTTATAAAACAAAAAAATAAATTAACTTAAATTTATTAAAACTATTTATTTTATTCTTTAAAATAATCAATTCCTTTAATCTCCCTATTATTAGAGTAGTTTTAGTTTAAAAAAAAATTCAGTTTAAAAATGAAAATACATTATATAATTTTTAAATTTATAAGTTATGTAATGGATATTTTTAAAACTGAATTTTTTTTTTGTGTCCACCAAAATCTCTTTTCCTGCGGGATACCATGGACCCATTTCCATTTTTTTTATGATTTTTTTGCAAAAATTTTCAATTATATGTATTACATAACAATTTAATACTCATATTTTGTTCATACTCTTAAATTAATTCATTATCTAAATCAATTCCTTTTATCTCCCTTTTAATAGAGTAGCTTTAGATAAATAAAAAAATTCAGTTTTAAAAATAATTTACATTATATAATTTTTAAATTTATAATTTATATAATGGATATTTTTAAAACTGAATTTTTGTTTTGTGTCCACCCAAATCTCTTTACCTGCGGGATACCATGGACCCCTTGCCATTTTTTTTTGATTTTTTTGCAAAAACTTTAAATTTTATGTATAAAATAACAATTTAATTCTCATATTTTGTTCGTACTCTTAAATTAATTCTATATCTAAATCAATTCCTTTTATCTCCCTTTTAATAGAGTAGTTTTAGTTTAATAAATAATTCAGTTTTAAAATGAAAATACATTATATAATTTGTAAATATGTGAATTATATGATGTATATTTTTTAAACTGAATTTTTTTTTGTGTCCACCCAAATCTCTTTTCCCGAGGGATACCATGGACCCATTTCCAATTTTTTTTCTGAATTTTATACATAAATTTATCAATATTTTATAAAACAAAAAAATAAATTAACTTAAATTTATTAAAACTATTTATTTTATTCATTAAAATAATCAATTCCTTTAATCTCCCTATTATTAGAGTAGTTTTAGTTTAAAAAATAATTCAGTTTTAAAATGAAAATATATTATATAATTTTTAAATTTATAAGTTATGTAATGGACATTTTTAAAACTGAATTTTTTTTTTGTGTCCACCAAAATCTCTTTTCCTGCGGGATACCATAGACCCCAATCTATTTTTTTTTCTGAATTTTATTCATAAATCTATCAATTTTATAAAAAACATAAAAAATAAATTAACTTTAATTTATCATAAGATTTTGTTTAATTCATAAATTTAATCAATTCCTTTAATATCGCTTTTAATAGAGTAGTTTAAGTATAAAAAGAATTCAGTTTAAAAATGAAAATACATTATATAATTTGTAAATTTGTGAATTATATGATGTATATTTTTAAAACTGAATTTTTTTTTGTTTCCACCCAAATCTCTTTTCCTGCGGGATAACATGGACCCCTTTTCATTTTTTTTATGATTTATTTCCAAAAATTTTCAATTTTATGTATTACATAACAATTTAATTCTCATATTTTGTTCATACTCTTAAATTAATTCATTATCTAAATCAATTCCTTTTATCTCCCTTTTAATAGAGTAGTTTTAGTTTAATAAATAATTCATTTTTAAGATGAAAATACATTATATAATTTTGTAAATATGTGGATTATATAATGTATATTTTTAAAACTGAATTATTTTATTGTGTCTACCCAAATCTCTTTTACCACGGGATACCAAGGACCCCTTTGCATTTTTTTTATGATTTTTTTGCAAAAATTTTCAATTTTATGTATTACATAACAATTTAATTCTCATATTTTGTTCATACTCTTAAATTAATTCATTATCTAAATCAATTCCTTTTATCTACCTTTTAATAGAGTAGTTTTAGTTTAATAAAAAAATTCAGTATTAAAATTGAATAACATTATTTAATTTTATAATATGTGAATTATTTGATGTATATTTTTAAAACTGAATTTTTATTTTGTGTCCACCCAAATCTCTTTTACCGCGGGATACCAAGGACCCCTTTGCATTTTTTTTATGATGTTTTTGCAAAAATTTTCAATTTTATTTATTACATAACAATTTAATTCTCATATTTTGTTCATACTTTTAAATTAATTAATTATCTAAATCAATTCCTTTTATCTCACTTTTAATAGAGTAGTTTTAGTTTAAAAATGAAAATACATTATATAATTTGTAAATTTGTGAATTATATGTTGTATATTTTTAAAACTGAATTTTTTTTTGTGTCCACCAAAATCTCTTTTCCTGCGGGATACCATAGACCCCTTTCTATTTTTTTTCTGAATTTTATTCATAAATCTATCAATTTTATAAAAAACATAAAAAAAAAATTAACTTCAATTTATCAAAAGATTTTGTTTAATTCATAAATTTAATCAATTCCTTTAATATCCCTTTTAATAGAGTAGTTTTAGTTTAAAAAAAAAATTCAGTTTAAAAATGAAAATACATTATATAATTTGTGAATTTGTGAATTATATGATGTATATTTTTAAAACTGAATTTTTTTTTGTGTTCAACCAAATTTCTTTTCCTGCGGGATACCATGGACCCCTTTCCATTTTTTTTATGATTTTTTTGCAAAAATTTTCAATTTTATGTATTACATAACAATTTAATTCTCATATTTTGTTTATACTCTTAAATTAATTCATTATCTAAATCAATTCCTTTTATCTCCCTTTTAATAGAGTAGTTTTAGTTTAAAAAAAAATTCAGTTTTAAAATTAAGTAACATTATTTAATTTTTTAATATGTGAATTATATGATGAATATTTTTAAAACTGAATTTTCTTTTTGTGTTCAACCAAATCTCTTTTCCCGAGGGTTACCATGGACCCCTTTCCATTTTTTTTATGATTTTTTTTGCAAAAATTTTCAATTTTATGTATTACATAACAATTTAATTCTCATATTTTGTTCATTCTCTTAAATTAATTCATTATCTTAATCAATTCCTTTTATCTCCCTTTTAATAGAGTAGTTTTAGTTTAAAAAAAAATTCAGTTTTCAAATGAAAATACATTATATAATTTGTAAATATGTGAATTATATAATGTATATTTTTAAAACTGAATTTTTTTTTGTGTCCACCCAAATCTCTTTTCCTGCGGGATACCATGGACCCCTTTCCATTTTTTTTATGAATTTATACATAAATCTATCAATTTTATAAAAAACATAAAAAATGAATTAACTAAAATTTATTCAAACTCTTTATTTTATTCATTTAAACAATCAATTCCTGTAATCTCCCTATTAATAGAGTAGTTTAAGTTTAAAAAATAATTCAGTTTTAAAATGAAAATACATTATATAATTTGTAAATATGTGAATTATATGATGTATATTTTTTAAACTGAATTTTTGTTTGTCTCCACCCAAATCACTTTTCCTGCGGGATACCATGGACCCTTTCCCATTTTTTTCTGAGCTTTAATCTCCTTCAATAAACTAGTTTTAGTTTAAAAAAAAAATTGAGATTAAAAATTAAAATTAAAATACACACTTTAATTATAATTTAAAAATTATATACTGTATATTTTCAAAACTTAATTTTTTTTTTTTGACCACTCCATTCTCTTTTCTTTCAGGATACCATGGACCGCTTCCCATTTTTATTTGATTTTTTTTTAAAAACTTTCAATTTTATGTATAAAATAACAATTTAATTCTCATATTTTGTTCGTACTCTTAAATTAATTCTATATCTAAATCAATTCCCTTTATCTCCCTTTTAATAGAGTAGTTTTAGTTTAAAAAATAATTCAGTTTTAAAATGAAAATACATTATATAATTTGTAAATTTGTGAATTATATGATGTATGTTTTTAAAACTGAATTTTTTTTTGTGTCCACCCAAATCTCTTTTCCTGCGGGATACCATGGACCCCTTTCCATTTTTTTTATGATTTTTTTGCAAAAATTTTCAATTTTATGTATTACATAACAATTTAATTCTCATATTTTGTTCATTCTCTTAAATTAATTCATTATCTTAATCAATTCCTTTTATCTCCCTTTTAATAGAGTAGTTTTAGTTTAAAAAATAATTCAGTTTTAAAATGAAAATACATTATATAATTTGTAAATTTGTGAATTATATGATGTATATTTTTAAAACTGAATTTTTTTTTGTGTCCACCCAAATCTCTTTTCCTGCGGGATACCATGGACCCCTTTCCATTTTTTTTATGATTTTTTTGCAAAAATTTTCAATTTTATGTATTACATAACAATTTAATTCTCATATTTTGTTTATACTCTTAAATTAATTCATTATCTAAATCAATTCCTTTTATCTCCCTTTTAATAGAGTAGTTTTAGTTTAAAAAAAAATTCAGTTTTAAAATGAAAATACATTATTTAATTTGTTAATATGTGAATTATATGATGTATATTTTTAAAACTGAATTTTTTTTTTTGTGTCCACCCAAATCTCTTTTCCTGCGGGATACCATGGACCCCTTTCCATTTTTTTTCTGAATTTTATACATAAATCTTTCAATTTTATAAAAAACATAAAAAATGAATTAACTAAAATGTATTCAAACTCTTTATTTTATTCATTTAAACAATCAATTCCTGTAATCTCCCTATTAATAGAGTAGTTTAAGTTTAAAAAATAATTCAGTTTTAAAATGAAAATACATTATATAATTTGTAAATATGTGAATTATATGATGTATATTTTTTAAACTGAATTTTTGTTTGTCTCCACCCAAATCACTTTTCCTGCGGGATACCATGGACCCTTTCCCATTTTTTTCTGAGCTTTAATCTCCTTCAATAAACTAGTTTTAGTTTAAAAAAAAAAGTGAGATTAAAAATTAAAATTAAAATACACACTTTAATTATAATTTTAAAATTATATACTGTATATTTTTAAAACTGAATTTTTTTTTTTTGACCACTCCATTCTCTTTTCTTTCAGGATACCATGGACCGCTTCCCATTTTTATTTGATTTTTTTTTAAAAACTTTCAATTTTATGTATAAAATAACAATTTGATTCTCATATTTTGTTCGTACTCTTAAATTAATTCTATATCTAAATCAATTCCCTTTATCTCCCTTTTAATAGAGTAGTTTTAGTTTAATAAAAAAATTCAGTTTTAAAATTAAATTACATTTTATAGTTTTTATATTTATAAGTTATATTAGGATATTTTTAAAATTGTATTTATTTTTTGTGTCCACCAAAACCTCTTATCCTGCGGAATACCAACGACCCATTTCTATTTTTTTTCTGAATTTTATACATAAATTTATCAATTTTTTATAAAACAAAAAAATAAATTAACTTAAATTTATTAAAAGATTTTGTTTAATTCATAAATTTAATCAATTCCTTTAATATCCCTTTTAATAGAGTAGTTATAGTTTAAAAAATAATTCAGTTTTAAAATGAAAATACATTATATAATTTGTAAATTTGTGAATTATATGATGTATATTTTTAAAACTGAATTTTTTTTTGTGTCCACCCAAATCTCTTTTCCTGCGGGATACCATGGACCCCTTTCCATTTTTTTTATGATTTTTTTGCAAAAATTTTCAATTTTATGTATTACATAACAATTTAATTCTCATATTTTGTTTATACTCTTAAATTAATTCATTATCTAAATCAATTCCTTTTTTCTCCCTTTTAATAGAGTAGTTTTAGTTTAAAAAAAAATTCAGTTTTAAAATGAAAATACATTATATAATTTGTAAATATGTGAATTATATAATGTATATTTTTAAAACTGAATTTTTTTTTTGATTCCACCCAAATCTCTTTACCTGCGGGATACCAACGACCCATTTCCATTTTTTTTCTGAATTTTATACATAAATCTATCAATTTTATAAAAAACATAAAAAATAAATTAACTTAAATTTATTAAAACTCTTTATTTTATTCATTTAAACAATCAATTCCTTTTATCTCCCTATAAATAGAGTAGTTTTAGTTTAATAAAAAAATTCAGTTTTAAAATGAAAATACATCATATAATTTGTATATTTGTGAATTATATGATGTATATTTTTAAAACTGAATTTTTTTTGTGTCCACCCAAATTTCTTTTCCTGCGGGATACCATGGACCCCTTTCCATTTTTTTTATGATTTTTTTCAAAAATTTTCAATTTTATGTATTACATAACAATTTAATTCTCATATTTTGTTCATACTCTTAAATTAATTCATTTTCTTAATCAATTCCTTTTATCTCCCTTTCAATAGAGTAGTTTTAGTTTTATAAAAAAATTCAGTTTTAAAATTAAGTAACATTATTTAATTTTTTAATATGTGAATTATATGATGAATATTTTTAAAACTGAATTTTTTTTTTGTGTTCAACCAAATCTCTTTTCCCGAGGGATACCATGGACCCCTTTCCATTTTTTTTATGATTTTTTTGCAAAAATTTTCAATTTTATGTATTACATAACGATTTAATTCTCATATTTTGTTCATACTCTTAAATTAATTCATTATCTAAATCAATTCCTTTTATCTCCCTTTTAATAGAGTAGTTTTAGTTTAAAAAAAAATTCAGTTTTAAAATGAAAATACATTATATAATTTGTAAATATGTGAATTATATAATGTATATTTTTAAAACTGAATTTTTTTTTTGATTCCACCCAAATCTCTTTACCTGCGGGATACCAACGACCCATTTCCATTTTTTTTTTGAATTTTATACATAAATCTATCAATTTTATAAAAAACATAAAAAATAAATTAACTTAAATTTATTAAAAGATTTTGTTTAATTCATAAATTTAATCAATTCCTTTAATATCCCTTTTAATAGAGTAGTTTTAGTTTAAAAAAAAATTCAGTTTTAAAATAAAAATACATTATATAATTTGTAAATATGTGAATTATATGATGTATATTTTTTAAACTGAATTTTTGTTTGTCTCCACCCAAATCACTTTTCCTGCGGGATACCATGGACTCCTTCCCATTGTTTTCTGAGCTATAATCTCCTTCAATAAACTAGTTTTAGTTTAAAAAAAAAATTCAGATTAAAAATTAAAATTAAAATAAACACTATAATTATAATTTAAAAATTATATACTGTATATTTTTAAAACTGAATTTTAGATTCTGAACGGAGTGAAGAATGTATTGATTTTACAATGATGTGTGTTTTTTTTTTTTTTTTTTGTGTCTGTCGACACGTTTTGGGACAGTAAAAATGCTTCGATTGCCTTATGTAGCAACTTTTCTGAAAGGAAAGTGAATCTATTTGGTACTTTGGGGGGTCAAAAGTAAAAAATTTCTAATATTTTTTAAATGCGACGGGAAAAACCATAAAAAAATTTGGGAAAAACGGGAGTTTTTACGCAAAACCAGTTTTTGACATAATCAAATTTTTTATTTTGCTATAACTCAAAAACTAATCTATGTAAATACTTGAAATTTTTACCAAATGTTTAGATTAGCGTTCTCTATACACCATTAAATTTTCAAAGTATTTTGACTTTTATGAAGCTATTTATAGACAATTGAAATTTTCAATATTTTTAAGTATTTTTTTTTTAAATAACGATAAAATTTTTTTGGCTGCCTAGAAAATCTTGAAAATTTAATACAAGGTTTCTTATAAGTTGTTCCTTAACTGATAAAAAAAAATCTAAAATCGTAAGTCACAATTTTTTTTTATAAGTGCTCAAAGTTCCAATTTATACGAAATATGTAAAAATCACGATAATTTGCAAGTTATTTTGTAGATAAAAATTCATAAAATTTTTTTTGTTCATACTTAAGGTTCAAAATTTTAACACTAGGTTATCTATAAGCTACTCTTCAAAAATCTTTAAAAAAATTTCTACCGGAATTAGAGGAAAAAATTTTATGACTGTTTGAAATTTAAATATTTACGAAATTGCATAAAATAGCGATTTATTCTCAAACGATTTTAAATATTTTTTATAATTCAAAAAGTATAAGTCGCAGATTTTTGAAATTTCTACCAGCTGTTAAGATTGGTATTTCCTTTATGTCATATTTTTTTCAAAATATTATATTGATTTTTAAGTCACTTATAGGCATTTAAAATATTCGATTTTTTTACATTTTTTTTTTATAATCGGTGATAAAAAAAAATTGGCTCGTACAAAATACTCGAAAATTTAATCGAAGATTCCACAGAAGTAGTTCTTAATGTCATTCAAAAATTATTAAAATCCATAGGCACAATTTTTTTTTATAAGCGTTTGAACATCGAATATTGACATAAAATTACATGTAAAATATAATATAATGTAGAATGTTCTAGACTGACAAATGATATCGGTTTTTTTAAAATGCCCTAACTCAAAAACGAAAAACCGCAACAACTTGAAATTATCATTAAATCTTTATATTGACGTTTTCTATACATGGTTAAAATTTCAAAGTATTTTGACATATTTTGACTTATTTATAGACAATTTAAATTTTCGGTTTTTCTAAATTTTTCGTTTAAAAATAAAATATACTTATATTATATTTATAAATAACATTGTATTATATTCTAGACTAACATATGAACTCCGTTCAGAATCGTTATTCGTATACAATGATATCTATCATTGCATTCAAATTTAACAAATCCATTATAATAATGACCTATCCTATAATTAATTAAAAGATTTTGTTTAATTCATAAATTTAATCAATTCCTTTAATATCCCTTTTAATAGAGTAGTTTTAGTTTAAAAAATAATTCAGTTTTAAAATGAAAATACATTATATAATTTGTAAATTTGTGAATTATATGATGTATATTTTTAAAACTGAATTTTTTTTTGTGTCCACCCAAATCTCTTTTCCTGCGGGATACCATGGACCCCTTTCCATTTTTTTTATGATTTTTTTGCAAAAATTTTCAATTTTATGTATTACATAACAATTTAATTCTCATATTTTGTTCATACTCTTAAATTAATTCATTATCTAAATCAATTCCTTTTATCTCCCTTTTAATATAGTAGTTTTAGTTAAATAAAAAAATTCAGTTTTAAAATTAAGTTACATTATATAATTTATAAATTTATAAGTTATATAATGGATATTTTTAAAACTAAATTTTTTTTTTTGTGTCAACCAAAATCTCTTTTCCTGCGGGATACCATGGACCCATTTCCATTTTTTTTTTTTTTAATTTTATTTATTTATCTTTAAATTTTATATAAAACATAAAATTAAATTCATTATAATTAATAAAATCCTCTATATTGAATTCATTAATATAATCAAATCCTTTTATCTCCCTTTCAATAGAGTAGTTTTAGTTTTATAAAAAAATTCAGTTTTAAAAATAAGTAACATTGTTTATTTTTTTAATATGTGAATTATATGATGAATATTTTTAAAACTGAATTTTTTTTTTGTGTTCAACCAAATCTCTTTTCCCGAGGGATACCATGGACCCCTTTCCATTTTTTTTATGATTTTTTTGCAAAAATTTTCAATTTTATGTATTACATAACGATTTAATTCTCATATTTTGTTCATACTCTTAAATTAATTCATTATCTAAATCAATTCCTTTTATCTCCCTTTTAATAGAGTAGTTTTAGTTAAATAAAAAAATTCAGTTTTAAAATTAAGTTACATTATATAATTTATAAATTTATAAGTTATATAATGGATATTTTTAAAACTAAATTTTTTTTTTGTGTCAACCAAAATCTCTTTTCCTGCGGGATACCATGGACCCATTTCCATTTTTTTTTTTTTGTAATTTTATTTATTTATCTTTCAATTTTATATAAAACATAAAATTAAATTCATTATAATTAATTAAATCCTCTATATTGAATTCATTAATATAATCAAGTCCTTTTATCTCCCTTTTAATAGAGTAGTTTTAGTTTTATAAAAAAATTCAGTTTTAAAATTAAATTACATTATTTAATTTTTTATATGTGAATTATATGATGAATATTTTTAAAACTGAATTTTTTTTTTGTGTTCAACCAAATCTCTTTTCCCGAGGGATACCATGGACCCCTTTCCATTTTTTTTATGATTTTTTTGCAAAAATTTTCAATTTTATGTATTACATAACAATTTAATTCTCATATTTTGTTCATACTCTTAAATTAATTCTATATCTAAATCAATTCCCTTTATCTCCCTTTTAATAGAGTAGTTATAGTTTAAAAAAAAATTCAGTTTTAAAATGAAAATACATTATATAATTTGTAAATTTGTGAATTATATGATGTATATTTTTAAAACTGAATTTTTTTTTTGTGTCCACCCAAATCTCTTTTCCTGCGGGATACCATGGACCCCTTTCCATTTTTTTTTCTGAATTTTATACATAAATCTTTCAATTTTAGTTTTTAATTTCCATACCAAAATAATGACCTCACATGGGTAAATACTCTTTCAACCAATTTAACACAATCATTAATTAATGCTCCTCTTAATTCTCAAACAGCTAGTTCTCTTCAAAATCTAATTGAATCTTCTCTTCTCGCTCTCCTTGCAATACCCGGTTTCCCTACTATATCTCTACCTTAACAAATCTCAGTGCCAAATTATCCTATTTCCTTTCGTACATTTCAACAACCAAATTCTAAATTCAAAAACAATCCTATGGACTTAATCAATTTTTTACAATGGAATGTCCGTAGCCTCCCAGCCCGATCTCCCTCCATTCAGAATCTCCTGTCTGACTCAAAATGCTCCATAGCATTATTATCCGAGACATGGCTTCTCCCTACTAGGTATTTTCAAATTCCACACTTTAATCTTTTTAGATCCGACCGTCCTGACGGTTATGATGGCTCTGCAATTGCAACACATGTCTCCTTAAATGTCCGCGAAATTGTCATTAATGCAACCCTCAAACAATCTTTTTCCATTCATAAAATAGATATTATTGGTATTGAAGTTTTGAACCTTGAAAATCTCCCCAAAATTTCTTTCTGGTCATGCTACATCCCCAATGATTCCAATATTCCTTTAGCACTGTGGGAATCCTTATTCCAACTTACCAGCTATTACTTTTATAGATATTTTAAATTTTATATAAAAAAACTTTTTTTAAGTTTTTATTTTATTATTTTTATTAACAGGGGTAGGACACTTTTGGGCGGCAAACCGATAATAGAGAATCAGTCACTGTAAGTAAGCAGTGGTGCCATGTATATGGAAAAAAATTGAAATTATGCTTTTTTCGATAAAATAGAGTTTAGATCAGGCATGTAGCCAAGATTTTATTATTGGGGGTCATCTACATAACATTTTTACACGGTTGATGTACAAAAAAATTAATGATTATATATGTTGCCATGTCGGTTCGGAAAAAAAATTGATAAATTTATGTTTATAACATAGCTATTGTTTTAAAGCTATATTTTATGGTACATTTTTAACTGTACCGTATTTTTTTTTCATGAACTGGCACTACTGTTTACCTGATGTGACTTTCAAGATTTCGTCCTATGCTGCCTGTATAAAATTTTATCGGTGTCCATTCTGATTGTTATATTCTGTGTTATTAATCTTTAAGTTGCACGTAAATAAACACAATATACATATCATCATGTATGTTTTGGTTATTGTATAACCAATATATACTATATTACTCGTTTCACTCAGAACCTTAAACATTTGTAAATTATTGTTAAGATTATTTTGTTGACATGTGTCAAATTTCGTCGGATTGTATATTTTTTAGCCAAAAAAACTAAAAACAGTGCAATAACCAACGTCAATAATAAAAAAAAAAAAAAATGATTACCGTGGTATTTATAGAGGAAAAATCATGATTCTTATATTATGAATACCAATTATTCTAAATTATTTTATTATTATTTCTACATTATTCAATACATCGAATGATCAGCTATCTACCCGACTTTCAGGTGGCGTTGCATTAATAATTGGTAAAAAAATATAGAACATGAAGACATTCGACCTCTGCAAACTTCGTAATTGGAAACCGTAACATTATCAATTATTCATTATAATACTACAATAATATGAGCATAATAGCATTGATTATGAATACTAGTATTTATAATCAATGATACTAGTCTTCAAGTTTTAATATGTACACAAACTGCTTTGATATAATCTTAAATAACTATAATAAGATTAGTATGGTTAATGACTTAAACCCAGATGAACGTAAACTATACAAATATCTCTCGAAGAAAATTCCGATCAACTTTGCTCCAAACAGCCACTCAGACTCCAGACAAACACTATATGATTTTAATAAAAGTTCAGATATTCTAGACATTTTACAATTAAATTAAATTCTTAAGTAATTAGATTTGAATCATTTGATGGTAAAAATAACAATTGATGCATTACTAACATTCTTAAACCCAACTTGCAAACTTATAAACGGCAAATCAGACTAAGATGAATTCATGTATTAATCGGCAGATAACATAACAAATCCAAAAAGATTTTTCACCTATTTAATGACCGATGAAGCAATAAATCATTTTTTAGAAACAATTGTCGGAGTAGCGAAAATATATAGCTGTCTCAATGAACAAGTACAATAATTCTTATAAATATAAAATCATTCCATCAATTTTGTTATAAATAAAAACAAAACATAATGCCAGAAAACAATGGCAACTGATCTCTAAAGACTACTAAATTTAATCTTCTTTACAAAAAACGTTAAAGCACTACATAAAGAACTCAGAATAAATACTTATCAAAAATACTTATCTCCAATACACTCTGTAGATTTTAATCTTTGTTAGCATAAAACACAATAAGTTACACCCAATATGAACTTAAAATCAGATCATAACTTTGTAAATACGGTGAAAAATTTAATCTAGTAGTTAACTTAAGTAGTTCGCAACTTCCTTGGAAAACACATTTACACTTAGCTTTAAATGCTAAGGTTATAAACAACTAAATTTCTCATAAACTAAATTAACCAGAATTTTTAAATTACTTTTTTATAAAATATAGTATTTTTTTTTTTATGTTTAATATATTAAAATACGTAAAACCACAAGGTATTAATATAATATTACCTAATTTAGTTTGATAATTCAAGTTATTATTTTAAAAATTACCATTTACTTCGATTTAATTAAATATTTTCTGGCTACATAAAAAGAACTAAATTCATTAACGACCAACGCAATCAAAGTAAATAAAAGTTTATTGATTGTAGACGCGAACATGAAAATTTGATAAATCTTTATTAACAATTTTTCGTGAACTTTTTCCTTTTACTCTGGAGAAAACTACACTAAAGTGGAACACATTTTTCGTATATTAGAAGTCCGAAGAAGTCTGTATAATGATCGTATCCTTTGAGTTTTTTATTTTGATTATTGTTGCGTGTCGATGGACTTCGACGGACGCAGGCATCCAGGTTATGATCCCAAAAAGTAATCGAATTCCGTCGGATTACATAGCCTCGGTCGTCAGATGCGGTAAGGTAACTTCGGTGACCGTACGTCCAAGAGCTGTGTCCCGACTTCGAATGTACGTGAAGCAAGAGTGGCTGGGAACGTCGATCGGTGGTCTGGAATGTTTTACGTTAAAAATTAAATTGTTTTAACCTTTTTTTTCTTTTAACCCAAACGATAATTATCAAATTGAAATCATCTAGAAAAGTCTTAACGTTTCGTATGTAACTCCACAGGATCGAAGGAAAATGACGAGTACACCGACGACCGGACCGCGGGATATAGTAGGATGCAATGGTCGTCACTACGTCGTTGCACCGGAACCACTTGGAACCGGACGGAGCCGTGTGCATGTTCACAAACCGGTTGGCGCAGTTCGACACGGCCAACGATGACAACCCGGGGCCCACCGTGTCATTGCCGTACGGCCGTCACCAAATGTACTCGTCCGACCGTCGATTGCACTTCACCGCCACCGACCTGCACCGTTTGCGGTCTTCCGATTCCGTCCACCGTTCGCACTTCGCCGCCTCAGCCATGTACCGTTTGTGCTGCACATTCCACGACCGCCGATTGTGCGACGACACGGCCATCGTGCCGATGTCCGTCTACCAAGGCCGACGACGAGGGTCTAGATTTTCCCGGCGATGACAACGACCTTAACGACGACGACGATTACCAACAACAGCGCGATGCCGCCACGGCCAATTTGCCTCCCACACCGCCGACTACTATCTGCTGCTGCACGACCCCTTGCCCGAACGCGACCACCACAACTGCCCGGACCCGGTGCCCTGTTCCCGAACGGATACCACGGTTACCGGTGACCAGAAGGTGTCCGACACCGTCACCGACACGCCGCCCGTGCACATGCACTTGTCATCAGTTGACCCATTTGCCATCCCTGTATTACCAGCAAGCTGCGGCCGCCACCGGTTTTACCGGTTCGTCTTGATCGTCGGTGACTGCGACCTACCCGTCTAACACTGGCTATCTATACAACTGAACGGAAGAGACTGGCGGCTTGGATTTGGTCGCAAGGGAAAACTTGAATTGAGTCCGCGGTGTTATTTAACAATACTCGAATTGGGTCCACGGTAACATTTGATAATACTCGAATTGGTACCACGGTTTATTTTAATGTTATATTGATTACAAACTCATGTTTTCTCAAAATGACGTATCCGGGTATCGGATATCATATTGTAACTTCATAGTAGTCAATAGACCGACGACACGTTTAGAGAAGTGTTCGTTTAATAAAATATAAAATTAAATAACTATAGTGTTTTGTAGTGTTTCTGTGTTATTTGTAGTGTTGATATTTTTTCATGTCAAGCGAAAAAGTGGAAAAAATTATTATTGAGGACGGGTTTAAATTTCGTTTCCACAAATTATTGGTTGATTATATATAACAAGTGTTTTCTAAATGCGTAATTTTTTTTTTTTTAAATTATTGCCTACTCATAGAGAAATGTAAAAGTGAACATAATCACAAAAAATGTGATAGTAAGGTTGTAGATAAACAAAAATTTAGTAACTTGGAACTAGAAAAGTACAAGAAGATTTTTTTGCATGATCTTCGAAGCTCGTTCAAGTTGAAAAATTGTTATATACCTACAATAAATACGAATGATTTGAAATAATAAAAAATAATATCCATCATGCTCGTAAAGTACTGAATCTAAAATTACCTAAAAGCACACAAGAAACACATAATTCTAACACAATGAATATAACTATGATATCAACAAACGAGAAATACAAATTTATTCTGTAATCATTTTGTAGACAATGGCGTACACAGATATTTTCAATGGGGGGAGGGTTATATTAAAAATTACACACACACACACACACATATATATATACTATATATCAAACCATTATTTAATAATATAAATTATAAGAACTTAATATATGTTTATCATAATCAGTAATGTTACCATCCACTTTAACAAACATACCAACATCATTAATTCTGGATATAACAGTATTTGAAGATGATATACCTGTAATATTTAGTTCTGTCAAAACTGATAAAAATATTTTTACAATACTCAAGACATTTTTTGTAACATTATAGAATTAAATCTGATTAATTTTAATTTACCTTATCTATATTAGTGGTGGATTTTCAAAATTTGTATTTTTTTGGGAGTCTATTTAAAATTGTTTTAAACAATTTATTTGAAATATCATCAACGTTGTTTAAAATATTTAAAACTTATTTTCTATTTAAGTATTTTAAACTAATTTTTAAATAATTTAGAGTTAATGTTAAAATGATGGGATGTGTATTAGACATCTAGGAACTTAGAAATTAGGAAAGGAAGAAAAGCCGAGAGAGGGTCTAGCCAACAACACCGGTTGGCGAAGGCAAATCTTTCGGCAAGGTCGACCACCGACCCGGAAACCCCGGAGACGGTACTGGGATCAGCTCCGATATCGGACGCTCCCATATGGGAAAACCAGCCGGAGCTAGACACCAACCCGGGGGAGTCGATGGAGATCGACGATCAAATCATCGACAACCCTGTGTCACGCCTTACGGTATTCCCGGATATCGAGGACGGAGAAATTGTGTCATATCATTTTTTTTTTATCGACGTGTGCGCCGGCTCACCTGCACGTGTGTCACGTCATACATAACTGTAAAAATGAAAACTGCATTAGTATTTTTAATTACACAATATGCAGATATGTATATATTTTAGCAAATATTAGGCAATAATACAATATTAATTTTAACTGGCAATTACTTTAAAATATATAGATCTATACACATTGTATTCTCAGTAACATGCATGTCTAATATCTTCTTCGATAAGCCTATAAGACTTATGATACGAACAGTGATGTGATATGGAAGGAAATTTCCGTCTTTGAAGGAAAATTGATCTCTGAAATCGCGTGAAGGGAAAAAGGGGAAAAAAAATAAAAATATTGAATAAAAAGGGAAATTATAGGAAAATTATTTTATTATCTATTATTAATCTTAAAATTTTTGAATTTAAATTTTGCATTATAATGACATGATTCCTAAAGTACTCAGCGGGCAATTAAGGAACATATTAACGTCAAAATTTAAATTTATTCAATTAGCTATGTTTAACATTTTTATAGACATTTCCATATCTTTACATTATTATAACAATATTTTTAACATGTATTATAAATAGCAAATCTAAACAACAAATTTAGTTACATTTTCTATATGAATAGTATAAATAGGTTATTATACCTTATAATTAAACTATTTTATAATTATTACATAGGTATCACATATCTTTTGTCATAGAAGGAATTCATTTTTATACTTAAAATAATTAACAATTTTAGACTAGGTATTAAATATTAGTCTTTATAGTACAAAATAAGTCCTTACATTAAAAAAAAATTAAAATAGTAAATAATAGTATCATAATAGTAAAAAATAGTAATAATAACAGTCAATAGTGTTTTTGAATAATTAAAATTATAAATAATAGTATTATATTATAAAAAAATATTAATAATAACAATCAACAGTGTTATTGTAATTTTTATCCATATTTAGGATAATTATTTTTGATGAAATTCTATAATACAAATTTTTTTCAATGTTGAACATAAATACATTTTACATTTATTACACATATTGGTTGTATAGGAGACAATACAATATCGCATCTAATGTTTCAAAATTGATATCAGGTCCTTCGTTAAGTTCTTCTACATCTGATATATCACCATTTAATAACTCTGCTACTTCATTATCATTTAAAAAAGCCATTATAACTACCAAAAAATTAAAAAAATCTTAATAAAGTATTTTTTTACAATTATATGAACGTGATTCCTAAAATTATCATTGGGATTCAGTGTCGTATAACCAAATATTTTCAAAACATTACTAATATCCTACTGAGTCTTTTAGGAATCATGTAGTTTATTTTATTATATTATTGAAACTAGCTTCTGTGTGCCTCGCTGAGGGTGTAATTCGCTTTTCTATTTTATTAAAAAATCATTGATAATAATAATTAATAATTCAAAACATTTTTTTGTAGAATTACAAAAATCTACCACGGTTACGAATCGTGTGATAATTATAACTTTTGATAACACGTACGGGTGGAAAACTGAGACGCCTTCGGCGTCAACAAAGTTCGCTATCTAGCACTCACTGTTTGCACAATTTTTTTTAGGATTTTATATTCATCAAAGTAGTCCACAATGAGTGAAAATTGTAATTTGTAATTCTTTACTATAGAAAATGTGCAATCCAAATTTTTTTAATTGTAAAAAAGTTAATATACATACCTAATCGTTTCATTATTAGCACTACAGTACCATACACTCAATTTACATATAACAAACATTAAAAACCATGTAAAAAAGTAAAACCATCAAACAGCAGAGGGCAATAATAATTATAGAATAGATGGAATAGAATTAAAAAAAGTATTATTATGCATATAGATCTTGATATTTCAATTATAGAATAAAATATCTCCTAATGATTATAAAAATATTATAAGTATTAAATATAAATATTAAATATTTAAATATTATATGTGTTTATTTTATTATATTATTGAAATATAGATAAATTATTATTCAATGTTACAATATTTAGATTGTAAAATAAATGTTCTTTACAGTAATATTTTTTATCGAACGAAAAAATAAATAATACTTATTGTTTTGTTAAATTCAAATTCCGCTTTCGTGTGTTTCTATGCAACTGAATATACGGCCGATAAAAATATAATTATCTCTATTGATATTTTACGTGGTTCGATTTTATTTCGTCTAGTAATAAGTCATTAAATTTCATAGCAACTTCATTGTCTTCAACGTATAAAAATCTCAGTTTGTTCATATTGACTCCACTCATAATCTATCGGTGAAGATAAAGTCGACTCAACTGACACAATTAAATAACTTAATTATTTATAAATTAAATTATTTAACCAATTATCATTAACTTTATACTATTTCTGCACGCCAATCTCAATTCGACTTCAATCACACGTAATCTGTTAATAAATCCATTCAATTTATCTAGTGTTCATTGTTTTTCAACAAACATATTATCAAATAACGAATTAAATTTGAACTTCAATTTGCTAATCATTGACTAGTTATTGAGTACAAATAAATGTTAATAAAATTTTTTTTCTAAAAATTTATGCACGAAATAAAATAATCGTCTTTACGAACTTTAAGTAAAATTATTTCATCTTCAGCCATATCCAATTTATAGTAATCGTACTGAGAATTCAAACACTCAATAGTTTCTATTAACTCATGATTTATTAATCCTTTATATTTTTTTCTAGAAAAAACATTTACTTAACATTTAATTAATATATAATTAATTTTTATAAATTTTTACTCAGAGAATCGTAAATTCAACGAAGATCTTTTATTTATTATCTGAGTTGATTTATCGATAAATTCTTTGTCTTCTATACTAATTGAATAATTATATACCTTATACAAATCTTTAATGCACTAAAACCAAATTAAAAATACATTAAAATTATATATTTTATAATACATTTGTGCGTACGTGTAAAGATTTTGGTTTAACAATTAGAGGATCCCAATGTTCTTTAATTATATTTTCCTTTTTCATTTTACAAATATTTGTATCACGAATCATATTAGCTTCATAATCGCCACGTTCGACTCCATAATTTTGGTCAAACCATAATGCGTTTTCATCATCATCTATATAAAATTCTTCTTTATCTAATTTCTCATCCTCTGGTCCATTCTGATTTTCTTTGTATAAAGCTAGCAATTACAACAAAAACATTCAATATTCACTTAAATTAAATTATATCACTTTTTAATGGGTAAAATTAAATAACATTCGAAAAAAGAAAAAACAAAATGGGGAATTCGCTAGACATTTTGGTCGATACTTTCGGTGGTTGATGCTGATCGTCGACTTCTCGCCCGCCGAGGGCCCATGGTTGTCGCTTAGCCCATCATCTTGTCGGCGTACTTAGTCCTGAAGAAGAGGTGAGCCGAAATCAAGACGGAATGTGACGTACACGTTGGACGGAGACGGAGACGATGACGACAACGAACCAAAGACGGCGTCGGTGTAGAAAGTGAAAACCGCAGACGGCAGATGAAAGTCGGGTTAGCTGGGCAAATCGCGTATAAAATTTGTGGGGGACAAAAAAAAAAAACACAACTATACACCGCGGTGTGCGCCGAACCATGGTGAGGCGGTGGCGGCGATCAGTCGCACAAAGGTCGGAATACCCGGACACTCCTATAGTATGGATAGGTGGTAGGGGAGGTAAGGTATATATGATATGTGCGACATATTATATAATATTACTGAGATAATATCGCTGGCACATATAATTATAATATTAATCAAGCGTAGGTCGCATATAAATTGGGAATTTGATTCTAATTAAATATTGATGATAATAAAATTTATAAACACGGGGATTAAAAATTCCGTGACGTTACAACATAAAACAATAAACAAAAGTAATCTAATAACACATCATGAGCATAGTTACAACGCATTGGGCAAAGTCTGCTCAGCATTAACTTTACAGCAAACATATTGTTTGAGACAAATGAATAACATGAAAAAATAAATCAGTTATAAATTATAATATTTTTTTTAAAATTAAGTTTATAATAATAAATATATAATCTAAATGTTTAAAAATATATAATACTAATTATTTAACATTCAATACATTTTATATAAGTATACATATATAATTTATAATTCATTACAAAAACAGTTAAGTAATGACATTCATATTGTAATCATTTTACAATAATCAATCATTTTACTTTTACAAAAGATTTATTAATTCAATTTTAACTATGATGTCATTAGTCCATTATTGGTAACTTAATACCTAGATTCTATAAATAATTAACTATTTATATCAAACAATTCATTATTACTTTACACTAAAATGAATGTCCTAATTAAAATATTTAAAACCTTATAGTTATAAAAAATATTAAATTATTATTATTTATGTTAACTAAAATTAGTGAAATCAGTTTTCAATTTGATAGAAGGTTGCATTGATTTTGTTATACTTTGTGGTATTTGACAGTTAGCGTTACATTGTTGTTGCGTAGATTTATTAGTTTTAATGGTATTTTCTAATTTTGTTCTCAATTTATTATTTTGAGACATAATTATTTTAAATTCCTGAAAAAATAACAATTATAAAAACTAAATTTACTATAAACTATATATGAATATAGAAAATACTTGTGGATAAACTGGCCCAATCTTCAACAAACATTGTAAACTAAACTCATGAAGTTTACACCGATATTTAGATACATTATTATCATATTTTGTCTGTTCTGTATCAATAAGAACATTGATTAAAGCTGGCACAAGTAATGATAACATTTGAATTCCTAAAAACCAGAATTATTATTATAACTTATTTCTCATCCAACATACATTAATATAATAATAAATAAATAATATTATTTTAAATCAGAATGAACAATAAAAAGAGTAGTTACTAATATTGGTGGAATTTTCAAATACATTTGAAACTCATATACTAACCAATGGTTTCAAAATATTTAATAAATGATAAAATATAGTGTTATTTTTTATAATAGATATAAGATAAAATACATTTACTACAGTCATTGAAATAATTATAAAATGGATAAACATTTTCAAACTCTCAGTTTTTAGAGTGAAAAATACTTAATATAAATATAATTCCAAAAATATTATGATAAATTAATGAATTATCTAATTTAACAAAATATATTTATACTTAAGATATACTCTTTGTTTGTATTAAATATTAATTATAATTATAACATTACTGTGTTTAGGTGGTGCCAACTGAACTAAACATTCAATTGCACTAATTGCTTCACAAAGCATAATTAAATGAGACTCCACCAACGTTTCTGGAATATCTTCACATAATAATTCCATAAGACGTGGAGCTAATGCTTGTATATAACCTGTTGCAATATACTTATCTTCAAGTTGAAAAACTGATTTAAGAAATTGAATGCATTTTGTTCTTACCTAAGCAATAAATATTTATATATATATATAAATTAAAATAATTTCATTATTATATAATATATTATTATTATTATTATACATTAAATTATAACCCCAACTTATTATTTCAGGTTTACTGAAATACAATGTTCATTGATTGACTAAATTTTATTTATTGGGAAAATTTTAACTTAAATCATTGTTTTTAAAATGTTATACATGAAATTAATAAAAGATCTTGTAAAAAAAAAAAATTAACTTTCAATAAGTTTAATAGAAATAAAAATTATATACTTACAACAATATTATTACTTCCAAAACACTGAGTGCAGTAATTAATGCAAGGATACAAAATATTTTGTACACACATAACACCAGGTGGTGCATGTAATGTAAATACTGTAATAACAGATAACATTGTTACTTCATCAACTTTTTTACCTTCATCTCCTGAATAAAGACCACATAAAGGTTAGTAAAATTATTAAAAGAGTAATAATTGTGTTATCACCTGTTTTAGAAATATCAATTAGTTTAGCAATGGTACTTTGTAAAAGAGATCTCCATTTATTTTCAGATATTTTATGATAACCATAAGGATGTTTACAAAGTACTTGAAAACAGTCCAGAGCAGCTACAATTGAAACTTTTTGTTTGGAAGTCTCATTACAGCTATTAATTTCTCCTAATTCTTTTAGTATATTAGTCGTTAAATAAGAAAGTGTTGGAAGTATCTGAACTCCACCTGCGAATAAGATATTTATGATTAATGCTTGAACATTTATTATAATTATATTACATTATTATATATTAAATAGCAACAAATTTACCACTAGGTGAACAAAGATTTGGAAGTTGAGCCATTATATTTAATGTTGTAGCGATTACATTATGATTTAAACAGTTTGAATATAATTTTCTGGTTGAAGATACCAGTGGTGTCGGATTCATATCTGGTATTTGCCGAACAATCAAACACATGCAAACTTCTAAGGTAGCAAATACAATACTTTTATCATATTCTAATATTCCATCTTGTCCACCATTTAAATATTCTCCATCTTCAGCAGTTGATAATTCATGGTTTTTTTCTATAAATTTAAATTATTTATTTAATTTATTATCAGGCAGCAAACATTAAATATAAAATGTTAATAATGTGTCAATAGCCATTACCATTAACAGAATTTGAATTTTTTATTTTTAAATCTTCTTGAGCACCTTTTACTATTTGTTGCACTATGTTCATAATAGTTTGCTGAACTTCTATGCTATCATTTGTTAAAAGTAATCTAAAATTGCATACATAAAATATAACTAAAATGTAACAGTAATCATAGAGTTATTGAGTTTACATTATAGAAAAATATTTATTTATTACTTGTGCAAAATATTTAATGTTTCCACCGCTAAAATAGAATTTTTCATCATAATTTGTCTTGCTAATGATGAATCCAAAATAGTATACAATGATTTAAGACAAGTTATAAAATTATCAATATTTTCTAAAGTTCGTTGATTACATATTGCTTCAGTACAAATTCCTAAAATTATTATAATTTAATTGGTATAATTTTATTTCATTATAAACAAACATTTTCTAATGAGGTTAATATTGATTTTTAAGCATACAATTACCAAATATTAGGTAAAATTTATCTTGTAGTTCTTTATTGATATTACTATTTTCCAATTTAAAATCTTCAGAATTCAACCACAGTGATAAAGCATACAAAATTGGAGGCCAAGCATTTTTATAATGATTTCTACTATTATCAATTGTACTAGAAGTATAAAAGGCTCCGCCTTCATGAGGAAGTTGACTGTTAAACTCTGTAAAATCATTTTAACCTAAATACTCAATACAAATACATATAATATATTGTTTAGCTTAAAATTAAAATTAAAATTGTACTGGTCAATACCATACTACTAAAAATCATAAAAAAAACAATTAAAGGCTGGACGACGAGTTAAATACAAACACTTTTGGAACTATGAATGAAGTTATTTATAAAGAAATAAAATGGCAAAAAGATAAGTTCCTGAATCTGCCAATATACTCATGGAATTTAAGGACTTGAATGAACCCACATACATTCCAAAACAACTGCATAATCCTACAGTTAGCCAAATGGACAAAAGAGTTTTCATACTTTCTCTGGTGGCCTTTACAGTTAAATAAGTTTAGATGACCCACAGAAGGAATGACCAATTAATCTAAAACATCCTGCATAGACATAACGGACAGGGCAACAGAAATATGTGTGGTTGTCTTTATAGAGAATAGAACAGTTAAAAATTGCAATCTTTAGTGGTTCTCATAAACAAAGTCAATTAGAGATTTTAGTATAATTTACAGAAAAATTGCAATTTTAATTTTATAATTAAGTTAAATTGAGTAGAATTGTATTGCAATAACAAACAAGCTTCGATGTTAAATATGTCGCAAATGGACTAGATTTTAAAAATGGTATTTAATTAATAATTTTAAAAAATGTATTAATAAAAACAATAATTATATACCACAAGGTAGTAATAAAAGGGCATGATCCTTAAGAGCAGATTGCCAATTTTTAGATAACATGTCTAATTCTGGATGAATTAAAGTCAACAAGTTATCATTTTGTCCTTCGTAATTTCCAAAATCGTCATTTGTTTCATTCACATTTATATATGTATTTTGATTGAAATTTCCAGGTGCAATACCATTATTAATCATGGCAATAATATAAATCTAAAATAAAAAAACTTATAAATCAATTTTAAAACTAAAATTAATAATGTATTGAAATTAATAATAACCTGGGCCCAAGCTTTAAGTATAGCTAAACATTCAAATGTTGCAACACTTTCATTATACAAACTATTGAAATTGATATTAAAACCAGGTTTTAGTTTCTTAAGAGATGAAACTAATAAATGATAAACTCGTTTTAAATCACTCAAATCACGTGCAACTCCACTTCCAATCCATGTACCACATACACGACATGCAGCAGCTGTCACATGACTGGGAGTATCTTCTGAAAATGCCGGTCTTAATGCAGCACTTACCTTAAAGTTAAATTATGAAAATGAATACAATAAGTATGTGTAAATAATTAAATATTACTAATTATTTATTGAAGGAGATTAATTACTTGAGCTTGAAATTGTTCTAACAATAAATGACCAGGGAATTCTGGTTCAGGAACTTGAGCAAATTTTTCAATGATTTCATTAAGAGTTTCAAATCCTTCTAAGCGCAATTGATCACTATCACTGGTTGCTGCCATAAATGCCATTCTTATTAAATCAGATAAATGAAGAATCAAATAATCTCCTAAATAGTATTAAAAGTAATATTAATAAACAGATTAAAATTTAATTTAAGCAGTTCATCATACCTTTATTATTGGTAAATGATAATTCTTTAGCTAATGACAAATTAAAATGAGGACCAGAATCATATTCTTTATGGCAAGTAGATATTATTCGACAAATACATTGCACTGCAAAAACTCTAGTTGGCCATTTGGGTTGTTGTTTTCTTTTCATTGAATTTTCATTTTTAGAATCTTTTTGAAATTCATCATGATCATCTCCAGTTTCATCATCATCATTTATTATAGTTCCCTCATTTTTATCTATTTCCTTTTGATTTATTTCTAAATACATTTCAATAGTAATTTTTATATAAATATTTCAATTAGTATAATAATAATTATTCAACTATATTTTAATACCTGAAGAAACAGTTAAAACTGATTTACATAGATTTATCCATTTTGTAAGGTTATTAACAGCCAACATTTGAAGCATGCTAATGAGAGTATCATGAATATCCTTGATAAGCTGTTTATCCATTTCTGTATCCAACATATTGAACAAAACACCTGGTAATCCTGATTCTGTGAGTAAAAATCCTAAAAAATATTGAATTATAAATAAGAATACAACATAAATGAAATAAAAATAATTATTTATGGGTTGTATGTTAGTTCAGGTAAGTTGAACATGTTGATTGAGAAGACTATACACATATATATATTTGATAAGTTTCTTTGATTTAATTATAACTATATAATTAAAATAAATTATCTATATCATACATACATTGTGATGTATTATTATTTTTTCACAATAGTGAAAACACCAAATAAGATAATTAACTGGAGGAATATGTATTGAAAACTAATCAAACGAATTCCAAATAAGAGTTTAAAAATGATATATCATGTATAAAATGTTAGAGTAAAAAGTATTCAATATGATTAGAGTATTATTTTATTTTTACAGTGTACTACATACAAACCATAAATAAATAAAAGTGACAGCTACATTTTTTTTTTTAGAATCTAAAAATGATTAAGAATAAATGTTATTAATTACCATTATAATTATTGTTTTCAGGAGAATTAACAAATGTCTCTGCTATTTCACAAACTTCTTTGGCCTCTCGTTGTGATAGCTGTCTTAAACATGACACAGCAGCTTTTCTTAAAATTAAATGGCTGTTTGATAAATTTTGCTGCAAATGATTTAAGTAGATAGTTATTAAAATATATTATCTTATATTTAATAAACTATGGTACATATAAATAAATACTAAAAAACAATATCAGTCATTTCTGTACAACACAAGTATTACATACCAAATGTCCCATTATATATCACAACATTTTGTGGTTTAAAATAATTTAAATAGTATCTACACAACTAATAAAATAATAACTAATAAATTATACTATAATTTTAGAATATATATACAGTTAGAATATAATTTTTTTATTTAAAAATTATTTGGATCAGTAAAATTACATAACAGAAGTGCGGAAAATACAGAACACCTAGAAAACAAAATGTAATTACAATAAATACTCACACATAAAGTCCAAACTAATGCAGTTAAATTGACATGTCGTGGGGTAAATAAATGCAATTCTTGAAGACAAACAGTTGATTCTGCTTGAACTAATGGATCTTCATGATCTTGCATTATAGCACAAGCACATAAAAATGATGATCGTGCAGTTGTTATTGATGCTGAATTACCTAAATTATAACATAAAATTGAAAAATTAATTTCAGAAAAATAAAATGATCAATTATTGGTTAAAAACTATTTCAGGGAATTCTTTACATAACATATTCAATTAAATTAAATTTTAAAAAAAAGCATGGATAAAATAAATAAGTAATTTAAAAAAAATGGTTCAGTTATAGTATCTAATAATGACAGATAATCAATCAATTGTTGTTATAAGACTATGAAAATAGAAACAATAATATTATTACATTAAATTGAATTAAAATTAGATTTTATCCAAATTCAAAGTCAAAATTGCATATTTATAAAAAAATAAAATGAAAGGCTTACTGTGCATTCTGAAATAATATAAAAAGTGTAACTCACAATTCTAATTTATTACTAAATAACAAAATTTATTATTTGAAATATTACAGAAAAATATACTTTTAATTGACAATATATTGTGTACATTTTATTATTTTGACTACATCTGTAATTATAAATAGATATAAGTAGTTGTAATACTCTAATAAAAATTTTATATTTTTTTAAAAAAATAAGTAAAATAATGGGATTTTGATTAGAATAGCTAAATATAGATTATAAAGATTTTATTAGGAAATATTTACATATATTTTATGTTTTAACCTCTACTACTGATCAACCAGATATAATCAGTTTTATAGTCAGGAAATGATCATTGAAGATTTGTACTCATTCTGAAACCTTAATTCATATGACAAATGTATGTAATATTTGAAAAAAAAAATAAAAATATAGTTTACCTTGTAATTCTGGTCCAATAGTAGTGATAAGAGCAGAAATCAATTTTCCAATACATTGATGAACATCAGCATGATAATGCGGAACTATTAATAATAATTTTAGAGCCAATGATAGTGAAGGTTCTATATAACCTCTAAACATTGGGCCACCTGAATTTGCTATAAGAGATAAAGCATGAAGAGACCAGACCTAAAGCAAGTATGGCAAAT
Organism: Sipha maydis; assembly: GCA_034509805.1. NCBI lineage: Eukaryota > Metazoa > Arthropoda > Insecta > Hemiptera > Aphididae > Sipha > Sipha maydis. The sequence goes on along the minus strand of JASXSY010002401.1, from coordinate 17,244 downwards.
AACATATTTTGAACCAGTTTTAAAATATAGCATTATAATATTAAAAATAACCTGAACAATTGGTGATGTAGTATCTTGAGCTAAAGCAAGCAAAATGCTTACACTAGTATTTAAATGATGAGAAGATCCCATACCACCAACATGTCTATGTAAATATCCAAGAGCTAAAGAATGTCCAGTTCGACTAGGAACATCCCTAGCACAACGAAGACGATCAAAACTAGTTTGTGCAAGCATAGCAGTAAATCTTGAATCTGAAACAGCCTGAGCCATACGCCCAACGCTTTCGGCAGCAGCCACACGTAAAATAGTATTTCCATTTGTTAAAGCATTCTAGAAATATTAATAAAAATAAAATAACAATATATAAATATAATATTAATTCACAGATGAAATTATTATTATTTATTCAAGTAATACTTTAATAAATTTAATTAAAAATTCAATATAATACCATGATTAGAGTAGCTGTAGTAGTTTTAATTTCTTCATGACCAATTGTTGATTTTGTGTCTGAAAGTGCTTTTAAACCAGCTAAAAGTGAAGCAAAAATATTGGTTGAAATGGCATCACATCGACATGACTTTGAGTATTTTATTTGATCAGTGAAATGGTCTATCATTTGAATTCTATGTTTATTAGCCACACGAGGAAAAATTAATCCAAATAAGGTAACAGATGCATCAATTACAGATACACCAAGTGGTAAAGGGCTTGGTACATTATCATCCTAGATTAAAATTAATATTTAAAAAGTGTACACATTATAATTAACTAACAAAAATTATGTTTATTTTTTACACTTATAATAGATACAATATAAGATAAATAGGATAATTGTTTAAAAATACAGGAAAAACTGTCCAAGATACAACTGTATGAAACTAAAGAAATAATAGCGTATTAACAACTTACTCCATACAATATAATATAATTTGTAATGAGACCAATTCTATTTTCTATAAAATCCAAAGTCTGTTATAAACAGGTTTCACTGTATTAACTGTACTAAAATTATTCAAGATATGATAAATAAATGAAATTATTTGGTATAATTCTGTACATTAAAATAATTAAGATCATACTAAGTGTATTTTAAGAAGTTAAGAAACTTATAGCATATACTGGCTTTAAAAAGTTATAAATTGTCAATATTAGGAATTCACAGTAGCAATTAGTATTCAGTTTTCCCAAGGTAAAATTATCATAAAAATATTAAGCATTAAGTTAGTACTACTATTTTCAGAGTACTGAAATCCTCATTACATAAATTTTTATTTATACACTTCAACTAATAAGTAATTTACTTGAAGGACTATATTAATAAAATCAATGTAAATTAAATTTAAATTATTTTTTCGTTGAAACAAGTAATAATTAATAAATTTATCCAAATGGAAGGCAAAAAATATAATACCACTTAACACAGTGTAAAAAACAAACAAGTATTTTAATTGTTATTCTAGTACTTACTTTAGATACGGAAAGATAAAGATATCTAGGATCATGTTCTAAAGCACCTGATCCAATGGCATTATTTTGAATTAGCTGAAAAAAATATATACATTGTGAAGTTTAAGTTGAGTTATATTTATACTAAACATTACAAATGACATAAAAACATTATTTTCTATTGTAATTTGTAAATTAAAACCCATTTGAAATTATTTTTAATACAAATTGTATGGTGAATAAATTAAGTTTGAGTTATAAAATCAATTCAATACCATATTAAGGACTTCTAAGGATAGCACTAATCTACTTAAATTTTTGACAGTCAATTTTCATTTCAGTAGGTAGTTTAAAAATTATTTGAGTAGTTTAAATTAATTAAAATATAAATTGTATAATTGAAAATATGCAAATTAAAGTAGCTTATATAATCAATAATTATCAAAATATTTTAAAAACATAAAAAATGTTGAAGTCATTATTATAATTGTATGAATTAATTTAATCATAGCATATAAAAAATAAGTCATTTATATATTAATGATTTAAATTATTATAAATAACAGTTTAGTCCATGATAACTTACATAATCATATTCAACTTTTCTTGAACAATCCACCTTATTAATAAGCAGCAAGTTCAAACGAAAAAAGTCAATTTAAATCATTTACAATACTATAAGTATTATAATAACATATTAATCTAAGTACTACTTGTATATTACTATACTAAAACTAATATTTAATTCATTACTTGATCTTCAATAGTTTGGTGATGTGAATGCTGAACTGGACATATTCCCAACAGCATTCCTTCTTCATTTTGGCAAACATATCTTAATTTTGATGTAATGGTATTAGCTGGATTCTCTGCTAATGTAAATTCCGATACTAACAGTCTCAAAATATGTGTAAATGAAGCTAAAATTAAATATTAAGGTATTACTTTCTCTAAGGATAAATTATATCATAATAATAAAAAAATGATAATTTAAGTTTATTAAATCTCAAAGAATAAGAGAAACATAAAACTAGTAAACAGATGTATGTTACCTTCAAAATCTTGTGCAGGAATCAAAGATAATGTTTCATATAATCGTAGTCTAACTAATGCTATGGGAGCTTTCAAATGTTGACCGCAGCTTTTAACAACTGAATTCATACTAAAAACAAATACTAATTAAAAATTGTAATAAAAACTTTCAAGTAATATAAAAACATTCACTACTAAAATTAATTAAATTATTTATTCATATAATTATATAGGTTTACTTAATTAGCATAGCAAGAGCAGATTCAATCGGAATCAATAATCTTCTAATTATATCTTCAGTGACTAGCTCATTACAGTTGAATAAAAAACTATGAATTGATGCAAGAGCACCTGCTCGACCTTCCAAAATTAACTAAAGATAAAAATTAAAACAAACAACTATTAATAAAGCTTATAAATTATAAAAAAAAATTATTCTTTCTTACCTGCCAAGTAAATGCATCACCCCTTGCTTTTTCAGATTCAAGTTCTTTAGATGATCTAGGAAAAGAATTCCTCCATAAAAGAAGCATACGTGGTAAAAGCCCTCGAACAACACTAACCCCTAATATTATAAATAATATATTATATTTTAAGCATGTCTAAATAATTTAAAGATATTACCTAATGTCATAACACCACCAATTAGTAGCCATCCAGCTTGTGTTCTACTTAGGCTTAATCGGCTATTTTGACTAGCGCTTCTAAGTAAATCTTCTGCAGTATTAAATATAATCTATTCAAAAAGCATAAAATCATTACTCATGACTAAGCAAAATGTTATTTTACATACTATTTTTTATAAAATAAAAATAAGATAACTAACTTTTCCTCGCATATGAGGAATACCTAAGGGTGACACATTTACACTTCCAAGAATGCCAATAAGTACAGAACTATAACCAATAATTATTTCTGGTGTTGCTCTTGTACTTTCAATATTCTCGATACATCTAGAAATAAAAATAAATATTAATTTAGTTATTGATAAATAAACATAAAATACATAATACCGATCAATCAATGGAGTACACTGGCTTGGCAAAGCAATACATACACACCGTATACACCAAGCAGCTGCTAATCGAGCAGCTTGACTTGGATGTATCATAACAGATAAAGCAGTTTCAATAACATCTAAAATTAAATAAAATATGAAATTTTAGTTACTAATGGAAACATTAAACAAAGTTTAAACTTACTACATGTATTATCTGATATAAGATTGTTAGCCATTGTACCCATATTAAGTAATAAACAACCCATTTCTTGCAATGCACAAACTAAAAAATGTTGACCAAATATGGTTTCTTGATTAAAATCTTTAGCATTTTCTGGACTAAAATCTAAAGAAACAAAAAATATTTTAAATTTATTACATATTAATAATGATAATTATTTTATTTTACCAATAGAAGTCATTTGTTTCTTAACTATCAGAGCCAATTCTTTACATACAGAAGATTGTGCTTTTTCACTCAGCATTTGTCCAAGAACACTACGTAAAATAAAGCTAATACACTTTCTAGAATAAACAGCATCAACATGAGATGATGCTGATTTTGGATTAGCTACTAATTCTAAAATATGACGCATGAAAGTATGTAAATTTTTTTCCAACCAAGTTACTTCCAACGAATGGACAAATTCTACATAACTCTAAATATATACATAAAAATAATAAAGACATGTTTAAAATATAAATTTATTCATTTTTATTTAATATGAAAGTAAAAATATTTACATAAGTAACACCAACTCTAACTTCTCTATGACTACCAGTAGTTCCTTTGATAATTTCTCCAGTCCCCTTAAGAAAACCAGTTCCACCTCTTAAAAATCCATTCATTAATATCGTCAATGCATCTTCTAATGTTACACATTTTGTTGATTTTGACATTTGAACTAATTAACATTTTAATTTTATTATGGAAAAAAATTAAATATTATCAATTTCATACCTGAATGATGTTCTTTATTTTGCATTTGTGTAGAAGCGATTAAAAAGCCTAAAAGTTTTGCTACAGAACATCGTACTTCATAATTAGCATTTTCAAAAGCTCGAAAACATAACGTAGCTAAATTTTCTAAATCAGATGTGTACAGAAAACTGGAATGTTTTATCATTTCGTACAAACACTAAACATAATTAAATCATGAATATTTATTATAAAAAAGTAATTAAAAGTCATCTTACTTTGGCAGTAGCAGTACGAACAGCCATAACTCGATCAGTAAGAGAATGTCTAATAGCTTTGTAAATATCTTTATGAATATTACCCATAACACTTCCCATTCCACAGCAAATCTATAAGGAAATATTACTATGAATTATTAAAATGTATTAAATAAAATAGTAAATTACCTTTTCTAATGTTATAATTATTTCAACTCTCATTTGAGATTCTGCATTTTTAAGACTTTTGATTAGAATATGAACTGTTTCTTCATAAGAACGCCCCATCATACGACCCAAATTTTTGTACATAAATCCCATACAAGTAATTGCAGCTCTACACAGATTAATTTAATTAATTAATCAAACTAATAAATAATAATTTTGTAAATCATATGTATAATAAACCCGGATAATTTATTACAACTTTATCATTCGGATATATTTAAACTTGGAATAATGTAATATTATCATCAGTGCTACATTTAGATAAAAATTGCCCAGAAGCAATTATTTTACTAGTGCTCCCCCTACCCCTAATAAAAAAAAAAACAATAAATTAAGATATAACTTATATTTGATTACTCAGTAACAGCACAATTTTACAGATTACAAGTTTAAATTTTAAATTGTATCTGTAGTTCAACAATAAAACTAGGCATTTATATTCTACGTAAAATCAATCTAGATTATCAAATGAATAATTTTATGGTTGTTCAATTTTATTTTTTTCTATTGGCTTAAGTGTATAAGGACTCAGAATGGATTCAGCATTTTAACTTTAAGTACTTTTTTTACAATATAACTAGCCACTAGGCATAATAACGAAAAAAAATTAGCATACCTCTAAAATCTGGCATTTACCCCCTAGCCTACCTTAAATGCATCACCGATTTTAATTTTTATTAGTACCTTATAGATGTATGCATTTTATTTGTATTAAATATATTTATCATAAAAAAGCTCATACAATATATAAAATTATTACATTCAAAATATTAAGAAAAAATCAAGAGAGTAGACTTTTGTGCCACTATAACAAAGAACAAAGTCATCATACATAACTTTTTATTGGGAAATATTCTGCTTTATAGAGTTATATCATTGAATGGGGGAGTACAGCAGATAAAAAATATTTATTATTATCTTATTGTAAAGTACCTATTGAAAAAAAGTTTTTTTTTTTAAAGAATTAATTTCATAGAATATTTCTAGGTTATACATTTTATAATTGAAAACAAATAAAAATGTTGAAGTGTAGAATTTAATATTTTATTTAAAAAAATATGTATTTATTGAGTAAAAAAAATTTAATTTTAGTAAATAAATATTTAATTCAAAATGTATTGATAATTTTAAGATAAAACTATGAAAATGAATTCCATTGAATAGTTAATATGGAATGAAGTACACGATTTTAAACATATCTGTACTGCCTAAATAGTATTAACAGTATTACTATTTATGATATAATGTACAATTAAATGTAAATATTGAATGATTAAGTAATATTCTAGCAGAAAATTTAAAAAGAAGGTATTATTTTCTAAACCACAAAATAGTTTATTGTAAATATTTATATATATATATATATATATATATATATATATAATCAGTACTTACAATTTTGTGGATAGATAAGTTACAGAATCATCTTTGACACGTAACATATCATTACATTTATTAACTGTATCAAAAAGAAGAAATGTGTCTCCAACATTGAATAAAGTGGACAAACATTTTGCAATCAATATTCTTGTCGGTGGGCCGGGATTTTCTTGAATTAAGTTAGTTAATTGATCAACCATTTTTTTTTGACATTCTTTTATATCAACCTAAAATATAAAGCAAATTCCATTAATAAATTATTTGAATTTTAAAAAAATATTTAATAAATACATTAAAAATAAACTAATTTCTTGTCATATTATTTTAATAAATAATTAAATATATAAATATTTTAGATACAACTGGGTGCACACAATTTTTTTATCAACATCATTTTTATTTAAATTTTTTACAATTAGAATAATAAGCTTAATAGATGAAATAATATATGCATGCGCAAAACAAAGAGTAAAGAAACCTCTCATAAAAATTAATTTAACAAGATAATTATTATATCATACATTTAAATTTACATTATTCATTTAAAAATGTTTTCTTTTTCTTATATTTATTTTAGTAGTTCATAGATGCAAGTTGAGAAATAAGTGGATTAGGGCGGTGGTTTAACCAGTTCGGCTAAAAGAAGTTTGGCTAATTCAATGACTGTGGATATTTTTGAATTGGAATGCAAGGACTTATTGTCCCTAAAAATATGATACTAATAAAAATTCTTCAAAAATTACCATTATTTTTAGTTTCTGAGTTTACATATAAACTAATACATACATACTATGACATATTTTAAGTAATGATCTACACTACATAATAAACAAAAAAATATTTTCTCTTTTATTGATGAATCATCGGTTAACAATTATATTTAATTTAAAAGATAAAAAATAAAGTACAATAAAATGTACTGTATTATATTAACAAAAAATAACATTAGATAAACTTGAATAAATAAATAAATAAATAAAAATAAAGATTAGTTTATACTCATACAATTTAAATATTAATACAAAATTAAAAAGTATTAATAAATATATATCTCATCTAGTACAACTTTTATAAAAAATAAATCAAAAGTTAAAATTCAAATAAGAAATATGATTATTTAAACTATACCTAATAGGTATATATTTAAATAAATCAACATCTAAACCATTACCTAAGTATAATGATAAATTAATACAATAAAATGTATTTTTTTAATACACAATTCAGTGTAGAGTAAATTAAATTTTCATACCATTACATGAGATTATATTATTATTGGTTTTAAGTAAAACTATAATCAACATTTCTTTAAACTATGTTAGTATAAATCTCATATAAAAATGTAACCATATTACCATCATTAAAAATATTAATTGCATTAAATTATACTAGATTGAGTGTATTATTATAATAGACCACTAGACAATGAGAATACAATATTTGTCTAGCAATATTAGTTATTACTTACTTTCTTTGATGTCAATAATACTTTGTCTAAAAACCTTAGCCATTCGAAGATAAAAACTGGTCTTTTAGATTCTGGCAATTGTTTTAACGCTTCTTCATTTAAGAGCAAACTGTGGCTCAACTCCATCATGTCTGTATAAAGTAAAATCTATTATTTTATTAAATAAATATCATAAAATATGATTGGTTATATATTATATGGTTGTAGGCAATGCAGCAACATCATAACATCAACAAACGGTTATCACCTAAAGAGTAAAAAGCTATGACTATAATAATACAATACTGTTATCATTATCATTTATGATCGCGGTCTCGGACGTGGATCAGCGTCATGTTATCTATCTACAGCCGTAATTGACACACATTTAATGTATTTACTTAATTACCGTGAACAAAGAATAAAGATACAACTTTGTTCAGTCTTTTTACTTCAATTAGGTAATTGCCAACTGGACAATTATAATATTATCGTTCGGTTAGAAGACGTCACACCCGAATGTGTTGTCTCCGTCTTACAAATGTACAACATAGCAGAAACTGCTTTGCGCGGGACAACTTTTCTCGTACAATATTTGTTGTAGAACTACCAAATTTTCACAACGCGTAAAGAAGAACTTTATCTGTGCAACAGCGTGCTTTTTTTGAATAACACTATCCAATAAATTTTTTAAGCAAATAAAAAAAATGTTTAGAAGCAATTAACTTTTATTATATTTATGTTATCTAAAATATAGGCAGGGGCGCCGGAACGATTTTTTTGCTGTGGGGACAAAATATTTCAAGCTTTTTTCTAGAGGGCATAGGAGCAAAAATAGGGATATTTATTTTTTGGGGCTTTATCTCCATCCTCTCCCCAATTTTTACAGCACTTATGCCGAGGAAATGTGTACATGTGTACATAGGTATAATATTTTTTTCTTATAAATATTTATTAAACAAATTCAAATCATGTAGGTATAAAAATTGTAAACAAAACAAAATTTATCAACAATACAAATTACAGTTGTAATTAACTTTTTCACATACACAGTTTCTTTGTTGTACAATCTTTAAACAAAAATAACATAATTATATTTTATTATTAATAATATTGATAAATATAATATACAGTTTATATTTTAATGAATAATTTACATTTTGCCAAATACATTTTTTCTCTCTGCTGTACAGCTAATGAACTCTTTTAGTAAATCATCCAAGGAAATATCATAGAAAATAGTTTGGTTTAAGTGTAATAGTAATAAACAGACTTGGGTAAAATACTTTTTAAAAGTATTTAGAATAAATACTCGAATACTTACAAAAAATAGTATTCCGAATATGTATTGAAATGCTTTATACAAATTGTATTCCGAATACATTATTTAGAATTTTTCAAAATTATTCCGAATACTTTTAAAATACTTCTAGTTTTTCATACTATAAAAATTATAGATATCATGAGAAATATTTGAAATTGTAGACTAAATATATGTTAATTTATTGCATTTTAGATTCTGAACGGAGTGAAGAATGTATTGATTTTACAATGATGTGTGTTTTTTTTTTTTTTTTTTGTGTCTGTCGACACGATTTGGGGCAGTAAAAATGCTTCGATTGCCTTATGTAGCAACTTTTCTGAAAGGAAAGTGAATCTATTTGGTACTTTGGGGGGTCAAAAGTAAAAAATTCCCAATATTTTTTAAATGCGACGGGAAAAACCATAAAAAAAATTTGGGAAAAACGGGAGTTTTTACGCAAAACCAGTTTTCGACATAATCAAATTTTTTATTTTGCTAATCGAAACTAAATCGAAATTAAAACTAATCGATGTAAATACTTGAAATTTTCACCAAATGTTAAGAATAGCGTTCTCTATACACCGTTAAATTTTCAAAGTATTTTGACTTTTATTGAGCTATTTATAGACAATTGAAATTTTCAATTTTTTTAAGTATTTTTTTTTTAAATAACGATAAAATTATTTTGGCTGCCCAGAAAATCTTGAAAATTTAATACAAGGTTTCTTATAAGTTGTTCCTTAACCGATAAAAAAAAATCTAAAATCGTAAGTCACAATTTTTTTTTATAAGTGCTCAAAGTTCCAATTTATACGAAATATGTAAAAATCACGATAATTTGCAAGTTATTTTGTAGATAAAAATTCATAAAATTTTTTTTGTTCATACTTAAGGTTCAAAATTTTAACACGACGTTATCTATGAGCTACTCTTTAAAAATCTTTAAAAAAATTTCTACCGGAATTTGAGGAAAAAATTGTATGAGTGTTTGAAATTTAAATATTTACGAAATTGCATAAAATAGCGATTTATTCTCAGATGATTTTAAATATTTGTTATAATTCAAAAAGTATAAGTCGCAGATTTTTGAAATTTCTACCAGCTGTTAAGATTGGTATTTCTTTTATGCAATATTTTTTTCAAAATATTATATTGATTTTTAAGCCACTTATAGTCATTTAAAATATTCGATTTTTTTACATTTTATTTTTATAATCGGTGATAAAAAAAATTTGGCTACTACAAAATACTTGAAAATTTAATCGAAGATTCCACAGAAGTAGTTCTTAATGTCATTCAAAAATTATTAAAATCCATAGGCACAATTTTTTTTTATAAGCGTTTGAACATCGAATATTGACATAAAATTACATGTCAAATATAATATAATGTAGAATGTTCTAGACTGACAAACTATATCGCTGTATGCAACTGCCAACCCATCCTAATTGAAAAATATATTTATCGTTTCAAAATAAAATATACTTTTTACAATGTTTATAAATAACAATGTATTATATCCTAGACAAACATATGAACTCCGTTCAGAATCGTTATTCGTATACAATGATATCTATCATTGCATTCAAATTTAACAAATCCATTATAATAATGACCTATCCTATAAGTGAGGTGCACTCCACCCCTAACTGTACAGCAGAGCGAGGCCCATCCGGTTCTTTTTTTTTTATGTTATATAATTGTTATAGATTAGGATTTACAACAATAATAAAAATCTGATAAGAGCTTATATCTACAAGATATGACGAAGAAGTAATAAAATCGTTTAAAAAAAGAACCGGATGGGCCTCGCTCTGCTGTACACTCGGGGGTGGAGTGCGACTCTTCATAGGATAGGTCATTATAATGGATTTGTTAAATTTGAATTCAATGATAGGTATCATTGTATACGAAAAACGATTCTGAACGGAGATGATATGGTTGTCTAGAATATAATACAATGTTATTTATAAATATTGTATAAGTATATTTTATTTTTAAACGAAAAATTTAGAAAAACCTAAAATTTAAATTGTCTATAAATAATACTTTGAAAACTTAACCATGTATAGAAAACGTCAATATAAAGATTTGGTGAAAATTTCAAGTTGTTGCGGTTTTTCGTTTTTGAGTTAGAGCATTTTAAAAAAAATCGATATCTTTGTCAGTCTAGAATATTATACATTATATTATATTTTACATGTAATTTTATGTCAATATTCGCTGTTCAAACGCTTATAAAAAAAAAATTGTGCCTATGGATTATAATAATTTTTGAATGACAATAAGAACTACTTCGGTGGAATCTTCTATTAAATTTTCAAGTATTTTTTAGGAGCCAAATTTTTTTTATCACCGATTATAAAAATAAAATTTAAAAAAATCGAATATTTTAAATACCTATAAGTGGCTTAAAAATCAATATTATATTTTGAAAAAAATATGACATAAAGGAAATACCAATCTTAACAGCTGGTAGAAATTTCAAAAATCTACGACTTATACTTTTTGAATTATAACAAATATTAAAAATCGTTTGAGAATAAATCGCTATTTTATGCGATTTCGTAAATATTTAAATTTCAAATAGTCATAAAATTTATTCCTCTAAGTGTGGTAGAATTTTTTTTAAAGATTTTTGAAGAGTAGCTTATAGATAAGCTAATGTTAAAATTTTGAACCTTAAGTATGAACAGAAAAAATTTTATGAATTTTTATCTACAAAATAACTTGCAAATTTTCGCAATTTTTACATATTTCGTATAAATTGGAATTTCGAGCACTTAAAAAAAAAAATTGTGACTTACGATTTTAGATTTTTTTTTATCAGTTAAGGAACAACTTATAAGAAACCTTGTATCAAATTTTCAAGATTTTCTGGCCGGCTAAAAAAATTTTATCGGTATTTTAAAAAAAAAAATTAAAAAAATTGAAAATTTCAATTGTCTATAAATAGCTTAATAAAAGTCAAAATACTTTGAAAATTTAACGGTGTATAGAGAACGCTAATCTAAACATTTAGTGAAAATTTCAAGTATTTACATTGATTAGTTTTTGAGTTATAGCAAAATAAAAAATTTGATTTTGTCGAAAACTGGTTTTGCGTAAAAACTCCCGTTTTTCCCTTATTTTTTTAGGGTTTTTCCCGTCGCATTGAAAAAATATTGAAAATTTTTTACCTCCCAAAGTACCAACTAGATTCACTTTCCTTTCAGAAAAGTTGCTACATAAGCAAATCGAAGCATTTTTACTACCAAAAAAGGTGTCGTCAGACACAAAAAAAAAAATATAAAATAAAAAAAAAAATAAAAAAAAAAACACACATCATTGTAAAACCAATAGATTCCATCATTCCGTTCAGAATCTAAAATTGACCCAAAAAAAGATTAATGTCAAAATTATTTCGATTACAAGTTCTTCTATAGCAATGGTATCCATTTCGGATACCTTTAATAAATTCTGTAATACTAAAACTAAATTATATGTTTTAAAATCTAAAAAAATAAAAATCAGAGGTGAATTAGAGACCATCTTAAAAAGTCTTAGGCCTGTTGTGCCAGCACAGTAATTTTTACAATATTTTAGAGAATTTTATTATTTGTTCAGTGAGTTAGTTATGGATAATATGGTCGAAACAAGAGGTGTTTGAGTTTCTAAGTAAATACGAATAACGCCTAGCGATCCTAGTGAATAACAAGGTCGGCGCTTTCTATTACTGCACAAAATTCATAACACAATACCGCACACAAAAATAGTACGATATAAAAATTTAAATATGAATATAAATATAAAATAATTACAAATTTAAATGTAGATTAAATGTAAATTAAGTATTAACGTTTAATGTGTACTCGTACGTTTGTTCGCTAGTCAGTATCACCTTAAGTATTGAGTAGATAGAGAGTAAAATTATTTTCATATTTTGTATTAATAATATAATTATAAGTTTATAACAGTCTCTAAAATAACCAAATTTTCGTACTACACACAGTCTCAAATCAGTCAAATCTAAATAAAAAATATAAACTATTACCGATGCTTATAGTCTTCTTCAACCAATAATACATAATATAAATTAAATAAAAATATGTATAATAAATATATGAATTCATTACTGTGAACAAAATTAAAATTTTTAGTTAGTTTTTCTTTCCCAAAAGTGTTGGTTTTCGCAACTTTGTCCATATTATGCGCTCTGAAAAAATCTTCTGCCCCAGAGGAGTATGCAAGCGCATGGTTGCTTATGAACAAACGGAAATTAAAGCTGCAAATTCTATTTTAGGGGTGTTAAAATGTACTTGATTTAAATTGAGGAACATATGAAAATTAATGTTTCACAACTCAAAGAGTGTCAACGAGTGTCAATGAGTGACAATCAAATGGTAGTATTTACTATTTACTTTCATTAAAAATGTATGCATTGTGGAAATATGTAGAAATAAAACTATTACGAACAACTAAACAACAACAACGTAAGAAAGAGAGTAAGAGCATGACATGATAGTATAAAACGTATAAAATTAGACAACTATGAAGTACAAAAACTCAGTTGGCAATAACTAAAATATTATGTCTACTGTAGAGTGTAGTACTGTCAGACTGTCTATACTCTATAATGTATTAGTGTGTGGTGTGTTTGGTTACTGGTTATATTAGTAAAATTGGTATTGAGTTTAATAATAATACCATCAGCGACGGCTATTGCAGTGTTGCATGCGGGTTATTTCTAGATAAACATTACTAAGCTGATAAAAATAAAAATAGCTACTCTCAATAACAATAAATAATAACAACTATAATGAGTATAAGAAGTAACAACACAAAATATTGTTTACTGTGTGTCTGTGTAAAATGTATATAATAATTAAAATATGGTTTGTCAAAAAACCATTAAATTATTAAAAAAATGTGAAGCTATATAAAATTGTATAAAATATTGTTATAAAGGTTTTATTTGGACACATTTTTAAAATTCGTACTACACACTGCAGTTTTCGTACTACACAAAGTGTGTCGTACTAAACATAATTTTAGGGACTGGTTTATAAGTATATTAGTTTTTGTTTCAATCCTCTTTACGTTTAATATTTTTAGAAGCTTATTAAATAAGTTATAGTTATTGTGAATACAAGTATAAATTTCGCCCTATCCCCTACAAAGGGTCTAGGGACGCTAATAATTGACAGGAAATGTACAATTCTGTTTTAAAAATTACAAAAATAACAACTATTGATTCTTTTTTAAACTTAGTTTTCATTGACTAAATTAAAAAAAAAAAATTTAAAAAACTCCACATAATATGCTATATACGCTTAAATTCGTAAATTTCACCCTAAAATTATATTCCTTATGATATATAAAATAATTCTTCCAAATCTACCATATTCAATATAATAATTAGATTACAGTAACCCAACGAGTACTGTTAAATAAAGAAAGGTTTCTGTTTTTAGCTATTAAGCACATTTCTAGTATTAGTCAACTTAATTTAGTTTAAAATTGAATAAGAGTCGTTGACAATGTTCTTAAAATTAAATAATTCGCTAAATTTCTCATAAGTATTTTGATTAAAAATGTATGATCAATAACAGCATAATCCTCATATAATAAACGTAAACACTTTATTAAATTTTTTAAAAAAAATGTAGTTCAAACAACAAATGAAACTGAAATGAAAAAAATGTCAATATGACCAGATAAATTAACAGCAAATTATTTTTGCCAATAGGCTAATGATCAAAAAAAAACAAAAAATGATGTGTCAAGAATTGCTGTTGGTCGTTTGAGCAGCCGCGATCATTTTTCGTCGACGGCAGCGACGGTTTTTGCAATTTGGGCGATAGCAAAAGTTGTTATTTGGACTGGCTTTTGGTGCAACGGTTATGGTTGGCGATGCAGCGGTTTTGGTCGATGATGCGGCAGTTATGACCGATGATGCGGCGGTCGTGTTCAATGGTGCGACGGTTTTTGCCGGTGGTGCGGCGGTTATGGCCAGTGACACCGTAATTGTGGTCGACGGTGTTACAGTTAGTGCTTTTCCGGCAACGGTCAATGGTAGTATAGATAGGGGTTTCTTGATAATTGCCAATGGTGCTTTAAATACGTTGATCAGTGTTGCGCCAACGGTGGCGGTGGTCGTGATGACTGTCGGCTGAATCGTTTTTTTTAGGAAGATCGGTAGTGGCCAACTGTCTACCGTGACCGCCGGCAACAGCTGTCGGTACAGTTCTTCAACACCAGTAACAGTCAATTTACCGTTGGATCGTCGAAAGCGACGGTTAAACGACGAAAATGTTCCTATGATCGGATCAGCGGTGACAACTGAATTTTCGAATTTTTCGTTCACTTGGGCCACGTTTTTACACTCAATCGCTCGCGCGGAAAACGAAACGTTTTCTGACCTCGGCCATTTTACTAGTTCGGACTCCGATGATCTCTGCGCAATGTATCGCTCAGGGTACATGCCAATGTCGATCGGTTTCGGCCACTTAAATGAGTGGCTGATCGGGTGAAAAGTCGCTGGCCACGCGTCCAACTTGATACCCCGCGGGGTAACGGCGTTATCCGTTTCGGGCACTGTAGCCAAATAATTATTCAACAACTGCGCGTACAGCGTGATGGACCGCGTGGAACCAGCGTTTTCTTTTTCTGGCATTACGATCGGACAAACATTCAATGGTTGCTCGTCCAGCGTGATAACCCGCGTGGAGACGGTTTTATCCGCTTCGGGCACTGTAGCCAAATAATTATTCAACAACTGCGCGTACAGCGTGATGGTCTGGGTGGAACCAGCGTTTTCTTTTTCTGGCATTACGATCGGACAAACGGTTAACGGCCGCGCTTCCGGCGTAATGGCAGCGTCTTCTGCTTCGAGCGATTCGATCGGGCGGACGATCGTCGGACACGAATCCGACGAGGTGGCCACCAGCGATTGGCCGTTCAGTTGCTGGGAAACACCGGCTGTCCGGACGCGGTTCGCTTTGCGGCGAATCCATCGGCAGGGGTGCTTTAAAAATGTCATTGCGACATTGGCTATCCCAACGGTCGAACTATCTTTCTCGATTTCCACGACAGGTGTGGGTTGAACCGTGCACGGTTGTACCACACGCTCGTCGACTACGCGTTCAAATGACCCGCATCGACGGTGCCAAACGTTCGTGCACTCTGTAAAATAAAGAAAATTAATTACCTTTACGGTTAGTTCGACCTGTGTAAAAACCACGAGCGTGTTCGGCAACAATTGCGTTTACTTACTGATGCAGCCTACAGCTTTCGACCATGGCCACTTAAACTGTTTACATTTTTCACATTTTTTGGTCAACTTGATCGTTTTCACTAAAACGTGTTCGCATGGTGGCCTAAAAATTGAAACATGAAAAGGGTGTTCTGTTCGATTAAAGAACTAATACATGTTAGAGCTCTGCACGGTCCGTTAGACGAGACCAGACAGATACATTTTAACTAAGACCAAGACCAAACCGGACATTATCATTTAGAATGTACTGGAAAAGACCGAGACCCAACCGACATTTAAAAATTAAATCCATTGTTAAAAAATGATTGTAAACCAGACTGTACCTTACTTGAACATACATTTTCTATAAGATTAATCTAGAATAATTTTTAAATTAGATGTTTGACACTTTCATTTTTCATTTAAGTTTCTAAGTATATTAATTTCAAAATGCTATATTAAACACAATTAGTTTTGAAGTTATACAAATCCAGCTAAAGTCCCTTCAATAAGTTATGTAGAAAAATTGTATAAATACTAACTACTAGCTAGTATATTTTCTTGTATGGATTGAGAATATATAATTTAAAATAACTAATTATTTATAATTAATTAAATAATAACTTATCAAATGGGGATTGTGTTAATTATCTTAAATTTTCACTTACGACATCAATACATTAAAAAAAATATTCAAAATAAAATATAAAACCATATAATTATAAAATGTTCACAATGTATACTTTTGGAAATAATACAGATGTCAAATAAGAAAATTCACAATCATTAACTCAAATTCTATTTTTGGATCTATATTCTATAATAAGTAAATATTATGTCATCAATAAATCCATACAGAAACGCGAAGAGTTAATTTGGTGTCACAAAACATTATAATCCGAGTTATAATGATATATTACAACGAGTATTTTAAGTTTTATTTTACTATGTTATGTATGTATATTATTTATTATGTCGCATCAATATTAACA